>PVJS01012168.1:0-44377 GCA_004027185.1 Glis glis | reverse complement strand
TGTGATAGTTAATCTAGGTTGTCAACTTGACCTGATCATGACACACCCAAGATTATGTGATTTTGGGTGTGTAACAGCAGATTAAAGAGAAAGCCCTGCCCTGAATGTAGGCAGCAGGATTCTGATAGGTGCGGACTTAGATAAAGAGGGAGAAGCCGCGTAGAGTGCGTGCGACTCTTTCCGAGGAAAATGCATCTGCTCTCGCCTGAGATCGTCGGCCGCCAGCTTCGCCTTTCTCTGAAGAGCTTCTTGATCTTCTCGGCCTCCAGCTCTTGGAACTGAAACTTCACCATCATTTCTCCGAAGAGCTTCCTGATCTTCACGTCTTGGACTGGGACTGAATTAGTGGCTGCTCCAATCCTAAGACTCCAGCTCTTAGACCGTTCGACCAGCTACTGGTTCCTCTGACTCTCCACGTGCAGTCAGAACCTGGGACTACATTGCTTCAAACTGTAAGTCCATCTGATAAATCCCTTTTTAAAATATACTCATTCTGTGTATTCTGTTAATCTAGAGAACCCTGTCCAATACAGAGGAGAAGAAGAAGAAGATGAAGAAGAAGAAGAAGAAGAAGAAGAAGAAGAAGAAGAAGAAGAAGAAAAAGAAAGAAAGAAAGAAAGAAAGAAAGAAAGAAAGAAAGAAAGAAAAGAAGAAGAAGAAGGAAGAGGAGGAGGAGGAAGGAGGAGGAGGAGGAGGAGGTAGAGGAGGAGAAAGAAGAAGAAGGAGGAGGAGGAGGAGGAGGAGGAGGAGAGAGAAGAGAGAAGAATTTAAGACCCGAAAGGTGCACCTTTCTCTCCTGGAGGTAGCCTGTATTCTCCCCTGAATGTGTACCAAGGAGTTTCCTAAATAAATCTCTGCTTGTGCCTCTATCAGACACATCTTTTCTAGGATGTTCATCAAGGATCCCATCATGCTGAGTTGATGTCCCCCTCTCCAGGACCTGCTGGACACCCTTTGGTGACAGAATTGGGGGGCTATTCTGTCATCTTGCCCCCCCCCAGGTGGATCATCTTTTCTTGTCACATTGGAGTCCTGTCTGAAGGGCAGAAGTGAGCACTGGGGGAGGAGCAGGAGTATGTTCTATCCTCTTCAAGATGTCCTAATGACTGGCGGCTTACGTGGCCTTCAGGACTGTCTGGTGAGTCTGCCGTGTGTCCCAGCAAGACAGCTGCCTCTCCCTCCTCCTGTAGGTCTGCCCTTGTTCCTCCTACATTGCCCAAAGGGCTCTGACTCCGGCTGGGTCCCTAGAGGCCAGCCACCCGGAGGAAGCAGAGAGCAAAGCAAAGTATCTGTCAAGCTGTTCACGTTCCAGCAGAGAAAGACTGAAAATAAACAAAATAATCACATGTCTGCAATAATAAGCACTGTCAAGAAAAGCAGAGAAAGGGATTAGAGAGAAATGCAACTGATTCACACGTTTCTCAGGGTGTGATATTTTAGCAGAGATTTGAAGAGAGTTGAGGATAAAATTGTGAGGCCGAAGAACAGCCATGACAGGCTGTACTTCTGAAGGAACTAGGCTAGGCCCAAGTTTCTGTTTCTCAGAGATGTTCCCACAGAAACCACCGCTCGGTGGGGCCTATCAGAACAATGGTAGGGCCTAAATCAATAGTCCCCAACTTCGTTCTAACAGAAACTACCGCCCAGTGGGGCCTATCAGAACAATGGTGAAAAGTCCCTAACTTCTTCAGGTGTGACGAGCCAATCAGTGAATTCCAAATACCCCTAACTGTTGCCAACTGTATATGTAACCAAAATGTATAAAAGCCCGAGTAATCTAGAGCTCGGGGTCCAAGGTCAAGACTCCACTGTGCTGGATGAGACTTGGACCCTAGCTCGAGCTAGCTAATAAAGTTCCTTTGCTTTTGCATTATCGATTGGTGGAACTGGTCTCTCACTTCTCCAAACACTGGAACCCGCAACCTTACAAAAATATCTGGGGGGGGGGTGTTCCAAGGAGAGGGAAGAGCCAGTACAAGAGCTATTAGGGTTTGAATATGGCTGCCCCCAGAAAAGCCCAGAGGTGGGGCATGGAGGAGGTGGGTCCCTAGGGGCGTGGCCCGGAGGACTAGGCTGTCCCTGGCTCTGTCTCTCTCTCTCTCTCTCTATGATGTTTCTGCCTTGGAGTGAGCCAAATAAACCTTTCTACCTCTAAGTTGTTGAGGTGCTTTGGTCACAGTGATGAAAAGCTAACTAATACAAGAGCCAACAAATAATGAAGAGTAGACAGTATGGCCAGAACTGATTGAGAGGGCCTGGTGCCAAGCTTGGGATTGACACTGAGGGTATACTCCAAGAAATCATAAGCAAGGCTAAAATAAAAGCAAAGATTTTTTTTTTTTTTTTTTTTACCAGGTACAGGATAGATTTGCAAATCAGGAATACAGGCTTAATTTAGAAACATAGCAAGTGCTCCACGGAGGTTAAGCAGAACTGAGCTTTAAAAAATAAACAAGAAAAGCAGCGAGTACATACAGTTTAACATTCTTTGGGGAAGATAAGCGGTAAGTCCAGAGGTTAGAAACTAGTGCAAATCAGGGTGAAAATGTAATGAGATCCATTTCATGCCACACAGCTCAGCCAGCAGGTGACTTATTTTATTTTATTTATTAAATAAAATTTATTTATTAAATAAAAATTTATTCATAAATAAAATATAATTTTATTTATTTTATTTTATTTAATAAAATTTTATTTTATTTTTTGCAACACCCCCAGCCCTTTTTATTTTTTATTTTGAAACAGGGTCTTGCTAAGTTGCTACGAGCCTTGCTAAGTTACTGAGCCTGCCATCCTTCAGTCTCAGCCCCTCAAGTACTGGGATTACAGGCATGCATCACCACGCCTGGCTAAGTGGCCTGTTTTAAAACTGACCATTTCTTTTCTTCCTCCCTCCTCTCCTACTCCCCTTCCCTAACCATGGGGGGAAACAAGATTAACGTTCTTATTCTGTCTTTCAGTTCACTGGCCACAGAAATAAAGAACTGGTGCCTGTGGGTCTCAGGAACACTTTCTCAGGATACCATTTGGACATGCATGATGTCTCCTGGTAAACACACCTGGAGCTTAGTCCTCGAATAGGAAGCAGTAATTTCTGAATGCAAGCTCACCATATTCCCCATTTGCTAGCAACTCAATTAAAGTTCATTTTCCTTTTTCTCAAGACCTTGTCCACGATTATTAGAGTCAGCACTGGGGAACAAGGACTGAGGTTTCAGTATCAGTAGTAAATATATATATATATATATATATATTTTTTTTTTTTTTTTTTTGCAGTACTGGGGATTGAACCCAGGGGCATTCTACCTCTGAGCTACACCCCCAGCCATATTTTTTATTCTTTATTTTGAAACAGGGTCTCATTAGGTTGCGGAGGGCCTCACTAAGTAGCTGAGGCTGGCTGCGAACCTGTGATCCTCTTGTCTCAGCCTCCTAAGTACTGGGATTACAGGGATTACAAGCGTGCGCCACCACACCTGGCATCAGTAGTAAATTTTGTAAGACTATTGGGATATCCAGGTCAAGAAGCAAACTGGCCAATCTGGTATTCTTCACATCTGGCAAAGTATTGTTAGATTCTGGAAAATCATTCCTTCTGGTAGATTCATTTCCCAATATGATGTCTGTCTGGCAATTTACCCCAGTCAGAAAAATCTCTAAGGCTTAGAAGACAATATTTGCACCTTTTGACCATTCTACAGCCATTTTTTATATTATCAGTGAAGAAGAAGGTTTTGAGCTAGGTGCTAAGATCTTACCTGCTTTTCAAGGGTCCTCTGGCTACTGTTTGGAGTAGACTGTAGAGTACAGGAGTATAAAGCAGGGAGGGTAGTCGAGAGGTTCTGCAGGCCAATCGAGGGCTGTCTTAGAATGCACACTGAGATTATCATCTTGGACCAGCCCAGTTGGAATACATGGTATTTGGCTGGGTGGGATCTGTCTGCAAGTGGACACTTTCCAAGGGTGTAATCTTTAAGGTGCGGTCTTTGATGTCATCTCCACCCAGTAATGGTTAATCCCTCCTTCCCCTAAGGTTGTCACATGCCTGCCTCACTGACCTGCTTTACTGTAACCCGTGATAATTGTTGATTTCTATGTTTGATTAACTTTTATGATGCTTTGTCTAAAGTTTCTATAAAAATAAGGCCCTGGCTATAGATGGCTGGGAGAATTTGTCATCTCTATCTCCTCCCTGACCCCCCAGATTATTAAATGTAATTATTCTGCGAATTATTATATCAGGCTTCGTGTCATTTTTGTGCAAGAAAGACTAGTGTCAGGAGCTGCCTTAGAGCAGTGACCTTCCGTGGTAGGAACCTTGGAACAATCTTTAGGAAGCTGCAGGGAGCGGCGGCCTTCTGTAGCAGGAACCACGGAACAGTTATTAGGGAGCTGCACGAAGCAGCGCTCTCCGTGGTGGGACTAAGGAGCAAGTAGCGTCCACCAGAGCAACCCCAATAAGGGGCACCCATCAGTGTAGGCCTGGAAGCCTCATAGTTTCCATGGAAACCTCAGAGTTTCAGTGAGTCACTTGCACCCCTTTAACTGCCAGGTCGCGACTGGTCTGAAAGGGATATCATTATTTTTTTTTTAGGTTGGGTAACATGGGGAATGATTCAGCTATAAAAAAATTATTAAATTGGGTTGTAGAAGCCTGCCCTTGGTTCCCTAAGGAGGGAATATTAGATCCTGAGGTGTGGGATTGGGTAGGTCAAACTTTAAAACAATATCGACATCAGGGAATGAAAGTACCAGTAACTGTCTTCTCTACTTGAGCTCTTATTAAGGCTTGTTTAGAACCTCTCCCCGAGACCCAAGCTTTCCCGGTTGTTAATAAGGAGACCCCTCAAAATGAGGCACACCATGCCATCGCTCGGCCTTCGGCGCCTCCTGAGCTGACTGCAGAGAAAAATGAGAGTAAAGATAGCAGTATTGTTTTTTCTCTGCCAGCTCAGTGGTCTTCCAATAATCCTTTTAAGAATAATTTGAGTCTGGGTACTCCATTATATTGCGACTCTAAAAAAGGGATTGAATGCAGGACAAGGTGATGGAAATCCTATTTTCCAACAAATCATGTCCATCTATCTTGTTATACAGAGTCCTGACCCTAATAATCCACAACACTTAGTAAGGGAACACCATCCCTTTGACTTCAGATTATTAAAGGTTCTTAGAGATAGTTGTAGAGAAAACAGAATTCAAGCCCTGTTTACCTGGGCGATCTTAGATAGCTTCCGAGAAGTTACGTTAACTCCTCTGGACTGGCAGACGCTCGCTAAGACTGCTCTTTCTGGATGTGGATATTTACAATGGAAAACAGCCTGGGGAGATTTTTGTCAAGAAATAGCACACATAGACACACACAGGCACATGCACAGACACAGACACACACACAAACACACACATAGACACACACATATTACAAAAGTTAAAATGAAGACTCACTACTCCTACTTCAAGACTGGTGGCCTTTTGGGCGTTCAACAACTGAGACCTGGATGCCAAAATCAGAAAATAAAAAGAGTTGCTGGGCACAGTGGCACATGCCTGTAATCTTAATACTTGGGAGGCTGAGACAAGAGGATCACAGACTAGAGGCCAACAATTTAGCAAGGTCCTCAGGAACTTAGTGAGAACCTGTTTCAAAATAAAAAATAAAAAGGTCTGGGAGAGTATCTCAGATGTAGAATGCCCCTGGGTTCACTCAATCCCCAATACCAAAAAAGAAAGAAAAGAGGGCTAAAAAACAGATAATACTTTGGTCCTTGTCCTCCAAGGTCAGCCAGGACCTAGGCTATGAAGGAACCCCTCTAAAAGGGCCTTGCAACTCTAGCGAGTCACCCAAGCTCCCAATCGGGGATTTCGAAGACTCTGGAGATTAGGAGCCAACAAGTACATATTCTGCAAAAAGAAAGGTCATTGGAGAGTAATGTTCCCCAATGCTTCCAAGGCAGCAAGACCGGGACCCGTCTTGGCAGGTGGCACAGCTGGTAAACACTGAGGGGCCTCGGCTGACCTTAACAGTACGAAAGAAAGAGGTTAGTTTTGGGGCAAAATAATGGTCACCTGCTTGGTCTTAAACACCCAGGAGGGATGTACTAACCAAAGACCAATGTCCTAATATGAGGGTGGAAGAAAGGTGAAAGAGCAGTTATTCATGGGCAATTAAAGGGAAAGACAGGGGCCCTTTATGGGCAATTAAAGGGAAAGACAGTGGCCCTTTAAATGTGACTTGAGATGTGTGCATGTGTCAGCCCTATCAAGTTAAGTAAAGCCAAGAATTCATGGAGAAGGGGTTCTTATGCATGACTGCCTGACACTAAAACCCTTCCACTAGGCACCTCTGCACGGAAGATGAACTCAGCTTAGACAAGGACACTCTATTTAGATAAAAACAAGAAAATTACTTTTTTTCTGATCCCTGATTTTTAATGGTCTATTTAAAAGGGGAGAGAACCCTCTACGTGATTTATTTAATTGAATATCCTCTAACTTTGACTCCATTTTGTATTCTGCTTTGTAATTTATAATGGTACCTGCCAGGAACACTGCAGGCTTATAGGTGCTCTCTCATGCATGGCTTGCCTCCTTTGCTCCCAGTCACCTTGGATTCCAGGAACAACAGGTTTGATTAAAAACATTTTTTGTGTGTGTGTGTATATGTGGTGCTAGGGATTGAACCCAGGGCCTCTCACATGCTAAGCAAGCCCTCTGCACCTGAGCTATATCCCAGTCCTAAAAATGTCTTGTGGGATAGTCAAAACTATCCCCAGGTAACAGCAACATTCTTATCTCTGGCAAGTTCCTATCTGACCAATCCTAAAATAATCATGGTCCAGACCACACCTAGTCAAGATCACCTGCTTTGGCAGCTGTGTAAAGCCTCAAGCTATACAAACCCCTAGCCCTCACCCTCATTCCCCTTCCTATAAGACTTCAAAGTCATTGTTAGCACCTCAAAGGCAGGACTAATGACGTGGATCTTTGACTTCCCATGTAGCTATGCTGATTAGCCAGGCCACAGCGGTGCACACCTGTAATCCAGTATTTGGGAGGCTGAGACAGGAGGATCTCAGGTTCAAGACCAGTCATGTTTCAAAATAACAAAATAAAATAGGGCTGAGGTTCAATCCCTAGTACCACAAAACAAAACAAAACAAAACAAAACAGAAAAACTTCTTGATCCATAGTTAGTTGAATCCACACATGTGGATTCAACTGCAGTTACAAAGGTTCAACTGTATGTATGTATGTGTGTGTGTGTGTGTGTGTGTGTGTGTGTTATATATATTTATATATTTTTAATACATATATTTATATATAAAATATAAAATATAAAATAAATATTATAAAATATTATGATATTATAAAATAAATAATATAAAATATATAAAATATAAAAATATAAAATATAAAAATATAAAAAATAAAAAAAAATATATATATATATTTTTTTTTTTTTGCAGGAGGAGATTGAGGGATTGAGCCCAGGGGCATTTTACCTCCAAACTTACACCCCCAGCCCTTTTTAATTTTTTTTAAATTTTGAAACAGTCTCGCTAAGTTGCTGAGAGTATCACTATGTTGCTCAAAGCTGCGATCCTCCTGTCTCAGCCTCCCAAGTACTGGGGTTACAGGCATGCACCACCATACCTGGCTTGTGTGTCATTTTTTTAGAATGTAAAGTGGAAATAAAAATAGTTATGTATTTGGGGGCATTCTCCTGCCCTATTTCTGAGATGAGATCAATTCAAGACTATAGAAACCCTGATCTACCTACCAAGCTTAGCTTGGCTTCCCAGGATCTGGTGGGAGAGAGTAGCTGCAATGCATGCTGTCCCCTGAATTTCTGTGTCACGAAGACATAGAGGTGACATAGACATATTGTCCCTTGTTCATGCCTTTGGGTCACTGGGGTCTTGAAGATAATCAGTTGCGTCTCTGGGAAACAAGAGACCCATCTCCCCTTCTGTACAACCCGCCACACTTAACTATCCTGGTGACAGCAGCCACCTAACCAGCTTTGCTTTACTGAATCCTTGCTGAAGACTGTGAGGAACTGGCACTAAGAAGTACGTAGTAGTTAAAGATTAGCTCGCATTTATTCTGGTTTTGAGCTGCCTCCGGAGCAGTCCCTTCACCAGTTAGTATCATTGGTTACCCCAAAAGGCAGGTATCTCCGTGGGGATTTTATATCTTCATATCCACAGGGTTGCAAATTATTTCTTAAAAGATCCTAATTTTTATTTTGATCATTTAGAACTATCTATTTTGGTCAGCCATGGAAAGCAAGTAAAGTATAAAATAGCATTACCTGTTTCAAGAACAAGAAACTCTGAACCACACCAAAAGTATTCTTAGGGCCTTGGGAAGTGATGGGAATTCAGGCTCCGGTCCTCACTGCTCTGTAAGTGTGGTTAGGTCCAGCATATCATTGTTTACAAAGCCAAATTCCATTTGGACCAAACATAAGAGCACAAATATGCAAACTTCAGGTCTCAGGGCATTTTCTAAGGAGAACCTGCACTCCTCTCTGGGCCTCAAAACCTGAGATCTGAGTTCTGGCTCTAATTCAAGTTCAAAGAGAAACTTGGGTAACTGTCATTTGTTCCCTTGAACCTCAGTTTCCCCATCTGTAAAATTGGAGAGACCATTACTACAAGGATCAAGTCTGGATTAAATGAGATAATACACATAAAATCTCCGGTGCCTATTTGGTAAATATTTGCCAGTAAATATTTACTCTAAAAGTCACATAATTTTAGACTAAATAGCTCTTTTACATGTCATCAAATACAGTAACTATTTCTAACCAAAAAGAACAACAACTATGCTTTCATGTTTGATGAAGGTCCTTTCTACATAAACATGCTCATTTGGAAGGGCTTACTCCACACCTTATCAACATAGTAAAATATTTCCATTCCCCATGTGAATGACTTTCTTAGTGTTGAATTCAATTGCACTTTAGCAGCTGGCAAGTATTACTGCTTGCAGACCATGTTTAAATACAAACATTGAGCCGGGCGTGGTGGTGCACGCTTGTAATCCCAGTACTTAGGAGGTGGAGACTGGAGGATCCGGGTTCGCGGCCAGCCTCAGCTACTTAGTGAGGCCCTCCGCAACTTCTTGAGTCCCGGTTTCAAAATAAAGGATAAAAATAGGGCCGGGGTGTAGCTTGGAGGTAGAATGCCCCTGGATTCGATCCCCAGTACTGCAAAAATAAATAAATATATTAATTAATTAATTAATACAAACATTGATTGGGTTTCATTTTGCAGTACTTTTTTATATTCTTTTACTGGTGCATTTTAATTATATATCGTACTGAGTTATAGAGTGGGAGGAGTATACATGCATACAACTCTTGGAGCATTTCCCTCTGGGTCCCACCCTCCTTCCTCCCCTTCCTCATACATGTCTTTGAGATTGGCATTGGTAATTTAATATATACATAGCATTATTTCAACTGTTACCTTCTATCTCCTCTCCTCCTTCCCCTAAACCCCCTCTATCACTCTACTGGAGTCTCTGCTTCCATATCTGATGTTACCCTTGTTTCCCAATTTCTATCTAGCTTCCACATATGAGAGAAAATATTTTTATTTATTTTATTTATTTTTTTATACTTTATTTTGAAACCGGGTCTCACGAAGTTGCGGAGGGCCTCACTAAGGAGAGAGAGAGCGAGAGAGAGACAGGGAGAAAGAGAGCGAGAGAGCTGAGGCTGGCCGCGAACCCGGATCCTCCGGTCTCCGCCTCCCAAAGTACTGGGATTACAAGCGTGCGCCACCACGCCCAGCTCATTTTAATTTTTTTTAAAGAAAAAGTTAGAGGGAAAGGTGACAAACCAGTGAGAAGGGGGAGGAAGTGCTGAGCTGGAGATTGTAAACCTCAGCAACTTCTGTGGTGCTCATCCTTGAGGCTGTCCAAATGTTCATACAACACTTAAATAGAATGTGACCCCTACAATGGAAAGGGGTCACATTCTTGGTATACTTTGCCAAGGTCAAATGATGGAATGTATTTAATTTTCTAATTTGTTTGTGGGAAAGGACTGGCTCTTCCTTGAAGTATGACTTAGTTAGTAAACCGGGAAGCCAGGAGCTCTAAGCCATTCTCTCCAAGGTTGCCGAGTAACAAACTATCCCCAAAACTTAGCAGCTTAAAACACACATTTATTATCTCACAGTTTTTGTGGTCTAGAATCCAGGAGCTGCTTAGCTGGGCTTTCTGCTTTGCAGTGTCTCAGGAGGTTAATCAAAGCTCATCTCAAGGTCTACACTCTCATCTGAAGGCCAGGCGAGGGCAGGATAGGCCAAGTGCGCTCAGTGGTTGTGGCGGCGTTCTGTTCCTCGAGAGCTGAGGGCCTTGGCTCCTCAATGCCTCTTAGCCAGAGGCACCCTCGGTTCCTTGCCAGGAGACCTCCTGTATGGGTCAGCTGCTTCGTCAAAGGTTATATGCCAAGAGACAATGAAGTCTGCTAGAAAAACAGAAGTCACGGTCTTTATAACCTACTCATAGGTGTGACACCTCGTGATACTGTGAAATATCTATTTGTTCTTCCACCTTTATTTCCTGACAGACAACTCCTAAAACCCTTGGGGCCTCCGGATCAATAAAGATTTCTTTTGTATGCTAATGAGATGACTGGCGACTGGGGACCCCTAATTATCTTGAGGATGGGGATTGGTCACCAGAAAGACCCAGGTATGATTAGAGGGTTGGAACTTTAAGCCCCACTTGCCAATCCCTGGGGAAGGGAGAGGGACTAAAGGTTAAGTCGATCACCAAAGGCCAGTGGTGTGACCAATCATGCCTGCATAACGAGGTCTCCATAAAAACCCAAGAGGACAAGGTTCAGAGAGCTTGCAGAGAACTGAACACATGTAGGTTCCTGGAGGGTGGTACGGCCGGAAGCTCCAAGCCACTTCCCCCATGCCTTGCTCTACCCATCTCTTTATCTGGTGTTCATCAGTTCCCTTTATAACAAACCAGTAGATGTAAGTAAGCATTTTCCTGAATTCTGTAAGCCCCCTTAGCAGATTAGTTAAACCTGGGGAAGAGGTTGTAAGAACACCGGTTTATAAGAAATACAGGCCACAACCTATGTTTGCGACTGGCATCTGAAGTAGGGGGGGATCTGATGCCACCTCCAGGTCGATACTGCAGGATGGAGTTAGAGGACTCCCAGCTGCATCTGCTGCAGAATCTGCTGCACACTCTATAGAACTGCTTTGCTTGGTGGAGAGAAATCCTCACACATTTCAGGGACCAGAAGTCACAGAAGCATTCTGTGTTATTGAGAATAAAGTAGAAAAATGTGTTTTGTTCTACATAAGCCCCACCTTTGTCTTGGTCCATATTTTGCTACTGGAACTGAAAACTGCAGACAAGGTCGTTTAGAAGGGCTAGAATTTCGTGTGGCTCGTGGCTCTGGAGGCTGGGAAGTCAGGAGCACGGCGTCAGCATCTGCTTGCATCTGGCGAGGGCCTTCCTGCTATTGCAGAACGCAGCACGGGCACCGCATGGTGAAACAGCAAGTGTGTCAGCTTGGGTCTCTCTTCCTCTTATGTAGCTGCTAATGCCACCACGAGGGCACCACCCTTTGACCTCAGCGAACCCTAACCCTCCCATGGGCCTCACCTCCAAGTACCATCAACATATGAGTCTGAGAATTAAGTTTCTAACACATAGACTTTGGAGAACACAAACCATAACTATCTTTATTATATTCCATTGGTTAAAAGCAAGTCACTAGGCCAGCCCATATTCTAGGGCAGGGATTATGTATGGATATGAGAACCAGGAGATGGGGATCATTAGGGACCATCTTAGAGGTTGCCTGCTCCCTTTAACTTGGATTATGACTTATAAACATTTAGATATGTGGAATGTGTCCCTCCCAAGCTCCACAAATCTTACAAGCAGACCTGCCCTTTCCTGTGAAACCCACAGAACACCCCCTCACCAGGCCTCGAATGTCCTACTTCAGGGAACCCAGCAGAACCCGAGTGCTTCCCTTTGAGCCGAGCCCAGGGCTGCGCTCACAGAGCTGCCACCCAAGGGCCCAGTGTTCCCTGGAGTACCACCCGGCATCCTGGACAGATGAGTAAAGCCCAATTCAGAGGGAACTTCCGTGAAGGACAGAAATTACCACCTCCTGTTTCAATTACCAGCTGAGCTAATTGCAAAAGTAATGGCAATTGAAGGGTCTAATTACCAGTCTGGGCCAGAGAAGCATTTCCTCCCTGCTCCTTCGGGGAACCTCCTGCTGCCTCCTGGGGCTACAGATAGGGTGGGAATCACATTACTGAGGAAACAGGAGGTCTGGCCTGTACCCCAGAGACCAGGTTGCTAGGGATAAGCCAGACTCCTTTCCCACCCACCCCAAAAAGATCCCCAGCCTTGAGAGTGACCTCTTCCTTGGGGTTTCTGCCCCAGCCCTGGATCTGGCCCACCCCTGTGCCGCTGAGAGCCAAGAATTCTGAGCAGTGGGCTCTTTGACCACAGCGTCTGGGTCTCAGCCTTCTCTCTGGACCTTTCCTCCCCCATCAGCCTTTATACTGGGCACGCCAGCCCCAGGACTGTTTTCCCTGCCTATGTCGTTGCCCCAACCTCCCCTCAGAACATCTCTCCATGCCTGTGTAGACTTCCCAAGCCTCCAGACTCTGCAACTGGCCTGCAGAACTGGCCCATTTCTAGCACTTTGTGCCAGTGGCACCCAGGCCTCCTGGCCCCTCTGGCTCAGGGCACCCAGTGAGCCCTATCCTTGCGCGGCACAGGGCAGGTGCTCATATATAACTCTGGGAAGAATGTGGGTCAACTGAGGGAGGCCCCATAGGCAGCTGCCCTCCCCTGACTGACCTCAGCTCCATCTGCCTAAAGCCTCCCAGGAGACCCTTCAGTAATCCATGGGCTGTACACCATCAAGCAGGGTCTACTTCCTGGAGTCTGGGGCTGGGAAGAGGCCTGTGCATATCCTGGAATCAGGCTTTAGGACTCTTTGGCCAAGGAATGCTGGGATCTCGGTATTTCTGGAATACAGATGGACCTAGAAGGGGTGGGTGGATCCTTCGATCCATGGACTTGTTGCCTAATGGGAACTGTGCAGCTAGATGGCCCAGGTTGAGTGTTCTTAAGCACAGAACCAGGACAAGGGTCCCTCTTGCTTGGGTCTGAGGGTCCCACTGAGTGAGTCCTTGTTCTATAGAAACAAATGGGTTGGTTATCGGTTAATTCATCAT
This sequence comes from Glis glis, assembly GCA_004027185.1. Lineage (NCBI taxonomy): Eukaryota > Metazoa > Chordata > Mammalia > Rodentia > Gliridae > Glis > Glis glis. Next base: position 31,130 of record PVJS01012168.1, on the reverse strand, counting down.
ATAAAGCTCCTCGTCCTCACTCCCCCAGCCACTCCTCTGCTCAAAGCCTTTCAGTGGGGCCTCAGGATGGAGTTCCTGTTTCTTAGCTGGACAGACCACCACTCTCTGCTGCTATTATTTTATCCTCCACTACTCCCCGCTGGCTCTCCCAAGGCTCCAGCCATGCCCCCTTCCTAGTGGCTTTGCCTGCTCCGTGTTCTCATGCACGCCCATCTTTGCTTCTTCTCTGTCCTGGGGCAGATCCAGGCTTGCTGAGACTGCCAACTCTTATGCAATTTGGCATTTCTCTTAAAGAAAAATAATACAAAGGATGCATGTTCCCCAAAGTCCAGAGCCCTAAAAAGTGAGGCTCCATGAAGCTTTGGGACCATTAGTTTCACAGAGAATTGCCTCTCCCTTCTAATCCCATCAGGTCCCCACTCTCCTCTAAGACCTACCCCACCCTTACTTTCTGTAATGGGGAAATTGAGTCGGGGGGTTGCAGAGAAATCAAGGCTTAGCAAGCAGAGTGCAAAAGGCACTTTATTGCGCTCCCGGGCGAGGTCTGCTGACCAGTAGGGCTCTCGGTCAGCAGAGTTGCGCCCAGGAGAGAAAGGGAGGGCATCTTTATAGCAGGGTCTGCGGTCAGGGTCAGTGGGCGGAAGGACGTCATTCCTCTCGTGAGAACAAAGGAAGTCCTCTCGCAAGATCTGAAGTCTGCCTCGTCTCTACTTCTGCCTTCCCGGGCTCCGGGGTTTCCTATCCCAGCTGCAGGAGCCAGGGGGGAGGGGAAGAGAAGGGGGAGGGGACCCGACCGAACACTTTCCTTGGGCCTCCTTTCCACAGCCTATCCCATTGTCCCCCACATGTGTTAGTCAGCTTTCCGTTACTGTAACAAATACCGGAGCTAAACCAATTTACAAAGATAAAAGGTGTATTTTATCTCACAGTTTGGATGTTCCAGTTCATGACCAATTGGCCCCATTGCTTTTGGGCCTGTGTCAAGGCAGCATATCATGTGGTGGAGCAATGCTGTTCACCTCATGATCAGGAAGCACAAGAGAAAGAGACAAGAACATTCTCCACAATCCCCTTCAAGGCCACATACCCAATGACCTAAAACCTCCTACTAGGCCTCACCTCTCACTACCTTCCTGTAGTGCCATGGGCTGGGAACTAGGCTTTTAACTCCCGAGCCTTTGAGGGACATTCCAGATTCAAACTGTAGCACCACTCCCTCCTGGTTAGGGTTCCCATGATACCCTGAGCTGGGGTTAAGGTGGCCCAATCTCTCTGCACTGTAGGCATCTATCTGTGTCTGACCCTCCCCAGTATCAAGGCTGTCTCAAGTGGTCAGCGTTTAGGAACATACAGGTGTCTCCGAATTCATAGTAAATTATTGAATGAACGCTTTTGCTACAAGTAGACAAACATATGAACATCTGTTATATGTTCCGGCAGGCTGAAATATTTAGCTGTCCAAACTCAGGGGCTGCTCCATCAGGAAGGTCTTCCACTTAACCATAGCCACAAGCCTGAAACTCCCAATTTAACGCTCCAACGCCCCTAGAGTTCAGGCACAGGAAATCCACCAGGGGGCAGTGCAGGACCATGAGTCGCCCATTCAGCCGGCACCAGCAAGTAACTGCCTGCAAACACTGCGGAAATGTTCTCCATCCAGCTCCACCCTCATGAGGCTCATGAAGTTTTACCTACTCCTTTAAATGGAAGAAAATCAGGGTTGAGGAGCCAGGCAGATGCGGGATCAAACCCCATCTCTACTATTTCTATCCGGGCGGTGTGAATTTGGGCAAATTTCTTCCCCTCTGAGCCATGGTTCTCTGGAAATGGTAAACTGCCAAACATAGGTTAGTTATTGGTTAATTGTCTTGGTCCACTGTCTAATTTCCAAATGACACCACACTGACCCAACTTTAGCTGTAGGGATAAAATATTGAAGATGCCAACTCTATAACCAGGTTAGAGAATGTTGATTTAGTTTCTATTAAAGAAAGATACCACCGGGCGTGGTGGCGCATGCTTGTAATCCCAGTACTTGGGAGGTGGAGACCGGAGGATCCGGGTTCACGGCCAGCCTCAGCTACTTAGTGAGGCCCTCTGCAACTTAGTGAGACCCGGTTTCAAAATAAAGTATAAAAAATAGGGTCGGGGGTGTAGCTCAGAGGTAAAAACACCCCTGGGTTCAATCCCCAGTACCTCAAAAAAAAAAAAAAAAAAGAAAAGAAAGATACCTGAACAATAGCAACCAAAAAGGGCCATGCTGAACAGTTTGTTGATTTTATTTGTAAGGGAAATGAGAGGAAACAGGAGCCAAGTTTTCCAGGTGCCAATTGGATTAGCAGTTGGGGGTTTCTTACATGGGCAAAGCAGAGAGTTGACTGACTCCTGGGCATTGGTCCCCGACTCTCTGCCTTCTCCTCCTCTCGTAGGTAGTGAGCCCCACCAGCTGCAAAGGAAACTGATGCTTCTCAGAACTCCAGTGCCTCACACAGGGCTAGTACACAGTCAGTGCCTAGTAAATGTGTACTACATCGCTTTGAGGGAGACTTTGGGAAATATTTTCTTTCCCATTATCTGCTTGGGCTTTTCCTGCATTCTCAGGAAATTTTGGCTTCAAGCCCTGAACACTGACTCGAGTGAACTTAACCTACTGAAAAGATATCAGGAAACTCAGAAAAATGTGGAAAAAGCTGAAGGATTGAGTTTAGCAAACACTGGAGCAGCTCAGAGGGACCCAGCTGGAGAGAGCACTTCTATTCAATGCCAGGTCGCCACCACTGTGATGAATCACCTGCAATGGCGCTCTCTCTCTCTCTCTCTCTCTCTCTCTCTCTCTCTTTTTCTCTCTGTCTCTGATTCAAAATCCCTGGAGTCAGGGCACCCCTGGCCTGGTCTGAAAAACCACAAGAGACCTTGATTATTGACAACCCCAGGACAATGCTACGTGCAATGCAGGAAGGACAAGTCTCCCTGGGGAAGAGAGCCAGCCGAAGTTCTGTTCATCACAGCTTTCCATCTGCTTGCTGTGCAAACTCAGAAGCCCCTTGGCTTCTCTGGGCCCCAAGTGTAGCATTAGTAGAAATTTTTCTGGTTGAGTATATCTGCCCTTTGTAGTCTCTCTGGCCAGCAGTACTTTATACACCACCACACACGTGCTCACATGAATGCATGAATGCATGCATGCACGCACGCGTGCTCACGTACACACACACACACACACACACACTTACCAGGCACCTGTGAAGAAGTGGCCCCTACACATCAGGTCATTAAATGGCAAGTTTCTAGAGCTAAAGAGCCTTGGCTGGAGTTGCTTCCCACATTCATTAGTTGGGTGACCCTGAGCAAGTCATGGAGGTTGAAGCTTCTTAGAAATCGGCAGCCCTCAGACTCCAGCCTTCTGCTTAGAGACCAGGCCATAGATTCCAGAGTGAGCCCTCAGCGAGAGGGAAGCTCGGTGTGGCCCGTCATTGCCACTGGAGAGTCAGCTCAAGTATATGTCAGGAGTCCCATGTATACACAAAAGTGCTACTCACCAAAGCCATGTATGTTAGAGTAATGCTAGCCACTGTAAAATTAGACCCAGAGGTATATGAACACTCAGATTCAATGGGAGTTTCTTAATTGCCCATGCAGTAGTCCAAATCTGGAAAAATCCAACCAACCCAGAGAGGCCCCACATTTCCAAGCATGTCCTTTCCTTTCTGCTTGCAGACTGGACAGTTCTTGCTTGAGCTCATGTCTTTCTTGTAACACTGCGTGGCAAAAGGGGGCAAGACGCACACCAGCTTTCGGACTCTTCTCTGCTTTCCCAGTGCCCTGGCCCTTGGTCTTTCTTCCAAATTATTTTAGGCAGCAGTTCATTAGATGTTCTGCAACTGCATAACACAAGTCCCCAGTTTCCCCACCTGAGATATCTGTGCCCTCACCTCCCACTGCCCAATCTCTGGGGTCTATCCTACCTCATTTAAGTTTGCTGTCATGGTACCACCCTCACTTCAATGTACCAATTTCTGTATTAATTTACAGGAATACAAGCTGCTGAAACAAGTAGATTCAAACCGAACAAGGTTCAATATATCAGAACTTGGTTTCTTCTTTACATGACAGTTCCTGAGTTCTATAATTCTAATCAGTGTGTATGTGTGTGTGTGTGGGCTTCATAATTACTTAGGGACACAATTCCACCACTAGAAGCCACCTCCCCTTGAAGACAAGGGTCTTATTTCCATCTCTTGCCACTGTAGGAAAGGATGAAAGCGAGGAGGGATATGCTTGCTCCTTCAGAGCCGCAGCTCCAAAGGGGACCTACACTTCTGCCCACACGTTCCATGGGCCAGAAACCAGAACTCATCCCAGGCCACAGCTAACTCCAAGGGAGGCAGAGACTATGAGGATGAGAAATAAAAATTTGTTAAAACAGGCAGTGATCAAGAGGGAGGCTCAACATTCATCTTCAGGAAGTTTCTCCCTGACCCTCCCAGGCCTAGTTGCACGTCCATTGCCATCCGCTCTTTCGGCAAACGCTCACTTAGCATCTACCGTGTGCAGGTCTCATGCTGGGAACCAGCCGTAAAGATGAGTCACACACCATCCACGTTCAAAGAGTTCCCAGTCTAACAGTGAAACCAAAGGAACATGTAATTATATCCTGGTGTGATCTGATGGGGAGTGTGCAAAGGAGGGAGTTAATAAAGTATCAAAGGGGTACATGCCAGACTTCTCGGGGAGATGGCATTGAGGCCGAGACCCACGAGACATGAGGGAATTATCCTGATGAAGGGGAAAGCTGAGAGTGGGTCGCAGGCAGTGGCAGATCTCAGAGCAGGGCCCTGCCGGCCAGGTGGGTTGAGCAGGTGGAGAGGAAAGTGACTGTCGTCGAAAGCCCTTGGGAGATGGCTCTAATTTGGGTGATGAAGAGAGAGACCATTATGAATCAAGATACCCAGAAAATAAGAGGACAGGTACTGAGAGGTATACAGCTTCCTATCACTGCTGTAACAAGCGACTACAAACTCAATAGCTTAAAATAACAGTTTATTATCTGACAGTTTTGGAGGCTGGAAGTTCAAATGGGTCTCAATGGACTAAAATCAAGGTGTCAGGAGTTCTGGCTCCTTCTGGGATCTCTGCCCCTCTTCCAGCTTCTAGAGGCTGCTCCATCCTTGATCCCTGGCCTCCGGTCAGTAACTGTGTCCCTGTCACCTCTGCTTCTGCCATCACAGCCCCTTCTCTGACTCTCTGGCCTCCCTATGTACAGTCACATGCCACTTAACAATGGTGATACATTCTAAGAACTACACTGCCAGGTGAGTTCATCGTTGTGTGAATATCAGAGAGTAACACAGCAGGCATATTGTTTTATAGTAAACTCTTCTTTTTTAAATAGGTAGATGGAATAGACTCTAATAATTAAAAGTATTGTATAGTAACAGGCTGTGGTGCTGCATGCCTGCAATCCCAGTACTTGGGAGGCTGAGACAAGAGGATTGCATGTTGGAGGCCAACCTCAACAATTTAGCAAGGCCCTCAGCAACTTAATGAGAGCCTATTTCAAAATAAAAAGGGCTGGCGGTGTAGCTCAGAGGTAGAGCGCCCCTGAGTTCAGTCCCCAGAACCAGAAAAGAAAAAGTATAGTAAATACATAAACTAGTAACATAGTCATTCATTATCATTAGTAAGTATTATGTACTGTAGATAATTGTAGGGGCGGTACTACTATAGGACTGGCAGGCAGTAGGTTTATTTGCATTGGCAATCACCACAAACACATGAGTAATGCATTGTGCTCTAATGTTAGGACAATTACACTGTCACTAAGCAATCAGAATCATTCAGCTCCATGTTCATCTTGTGGTCTGTCATTGCCTTACTTGTAAGGACTGCTGTGATTGGACTGAACCCACTAAATAATCCAGGGCAGTTTCCCATCTCAGCATCCTTCACTTAATCGCATCTGCCAAGCCCCTTTTGCCAGGCCACAGTGTTCGCAGGTTCCAGGGATTAGGATGTGAACATCTTCAGGGGCCACTATTCAGCCTGCCACAGCTGGTCATTCATGTTGGCAGTCAGCCGGAGGGCCCTCGAACAGGAATAGAAGCATCTGTGCAGATGGCCCACGCTCAGGGACAGGTAGCCCGCAGTGCTCAGAAAGCAGAGGGAAAGGTGGCGGCAGCCGGCAGCAGGAAGCCCGGCAGCAGGATTGGGCCCTGCCAGGGACATCTGTTTTTGCCTGCCCTGAATCCACCCTCTCTCTTCCAGTAACTGCACCCCAATTTCCCTTAGGGAAATACTTCTGTGTATTTTTCACCCAAGCTGGCCAAAGGCCCAATCAAAGACAACAAAAGCTTTCAGCTTCCCTGCTTGGGGAGTGGGGGGCATGGCCTAAGCCAGATCTTTCTTTTCTTTTTTATCTTCTTTTCTTTCCTTTTTTTTTTTTGTGGTTCTGGGGATTGGACCCAGAGGCACTCTATTTCTAAGCTATACCCCAGCACTTTTTTTTTTCATTCTGAAACAGGGTCTTGCTAAGTTGTTGAGGGTCTAAGTTGAGGAGACTGGCCTTGAACCTGCAATCCTCCTTTCTCAGCCTCCCAAGTACTGGGATTACAGGCATGCACCACCACGCCCAGATTAAACCAAATCTTTCTTGAAACTTATTCTGGTGCTTATAGGGAAGAAATTGCTGATTTTAGCCATCTTTGAGAGATCCCTCTGAGACACAAGGAGAAAGCACACTTAAGTAATGGAAAGAGATAATGACATTGTTTGAGAGTTTACATCAATCTGTGCCACAGCCAACTCTGGACTTCTCAATTATGAGAATCAAAGTAAAAAAAAAGAAAACCCAGCTTAATACCATTTTTAGCAGTTTCAACCAAATAAGTCTAGAAGAATCTAGAGCCCCTGGTACCAGCATCCGGTTTAGAGGCTGTATGCAATGTATGCAATGTCTCTTATCTTCACCCCAATCTTCCCCATCTGTGTTAGTTCATTTTGTGTTGCTATGATAAAATACCAAAATCTGGGAATTTTATAAAGAAAATAGGTCTATTTAGCTCACATTTATGGAGGCTCAGGAGCATGGCACCAGGATCTGCTTGACTCTGGTGGGGACTTCTGGCTACATCACAACATGGAGGATGGGAGCATGGCAGAAACATATGTAAAAGGGAAAGATAACACAGCGAGACAGGAAGGGAGAAGTTTTAGGGACCAAGTTTGCTCTTTTTATCACAGCCTGCACTCTCAGAAACTAACCAGGGACCCTAAAGAATTCTAGTAATTCTTTCTGAGGGTGGCACCTCCAGTGACCTAATCACCCCACTAGCCCCACCTGGATTCCACCACCACTACATTGCCACACTGGGGACCACCCAGGAGCCCACACGAGCCACTGTAACCATAGCTACACAGCTGCCTTCGTGCTGCCTTTCTGAGGAAGTCATCCCGACTTTGATTCTCTACACACAGCTTCACCTGACCCTGCCCTAGGATCCCTGCCTCTCAGGGTAGCCACCTCCCCCAGGTTGCCTTCCCACAGCCCTCTTGACTGTCACCTGTCCTTCACCTATAGTTATGAGCCACCTGTCTTTTCTTTGGTCATTTGCAGGAACATGACCTTCTGAATTTCTGAGAAGCAGATGCTGAGCCGCAGGAGCGCCATCAGCTGTCATCTGAGGTCAGGACAAGAGGAGGGAGCATCATGGAGCCCTCGCCAAAGCTTGCTGAACCCTACACTTAATGGGCCCCAAGAGTTGACATGGGGTTTCTCATGCTGGGATCTTCCCTGCAAGGCCAAGGTCACCCCCCACAGAGGAACAGTTGGATCATTGCACACCCCCCAGAAAACAGAGAATCAAGAAGCGTGCTTGAGAATTAAAATGCCCAAGCCTTTACATTTCTCAGTAGTCATGAGGATTTACTCGAATGGCTCCAGAGACAGGGCACTCACCAACCTCTCTGACAAATCATTCTCTTGCTGGACAGTGGGTCCAGATCTACCCCTAAACCTGCCTTCTCTCCATCCCTCCAGGAAATCCCGACTGGCTACCTCCCGCAACTCACTCCTCAGCCTCCACATTCATTGACTGCACAGTAGGATAGTATTTCAGGTGCCCCATCCTGATGTCCTTACCCACATTTCCATAAAAGTTACCTCCCTTTTATTCTAAATATTCCAGTGATTTTCTGAGACTTCTCCAACATGGTCACCCAACTCTCAAGGCACAAAACCTTGAGAATTTCCAAAGTTCTCACCTTCACACCATCTAAGCACATGACCTCAGCCAAGCCAGAGGACAAAGGTAAACAGAGTGCCTGCACCTTTAGACCAGCTCTTGCAGGGGCTCTGGGCCCAGCCCTAGCTGAGGCGCAGGAGGAAGGTCAAGCCAGATATCCATTCCTTTCCCATGGGCCAGTCACCCTGGTGCCTCCAGGCCAAAGGAGACCAGGACAGGGATTTTCCTGCCAGAAGGACTTACAATTATGTGTAAACAAGGACACTGGGCCTGGGGGAGGTGACCCTTTATTGGACTCAGCACCGACCCTCATATCCAGCTCCAAATGCTCCAACTCCTCGGGGCTACCAAAGAACATGTCATCCTTTTGCGACCTCTGGCCCCTGACAGGCTCTCGGTGAATGAGGCAGGAAGGGGGTGGGAGGAAGGATAAAGCACTTCTGAGCACCTACTGGGTGCCTCTCTCAGCCCTTCCTTCCTCAATGGGACTGTACACGATTAATATCCCAGCACTGTCAGGGACTGCTCCTGGAGAGAGCAGGGCCGATTGCTGTAGCATTTTCCCTCAGGAGAGAGAAGTTGTGGCTAAGAGCAGAATGCAGGGAACACTTGGGGTGGAAATGGGGGTGCAGGGGATGGAACCTAAGGGCTCTCTACCACTGATCTATACCCCCAGTCCCTTCCATTTATTTATTTATTTATTTATTTATTTATTTATTTATTTAGGTACTGGGGATTGAACCCAGGGGCATTCTACCTCTACGTTACACCCCCATCCCTTTTTATTTTTTCTTTTGAAACAAGGTCTCACTAAGTTGCTGAGGGCCTCACTAAATTGCTAAGGCTGGCCTCAAACATGCGATCCTCTTGTCTCAGCCTCCAAAGAACTGGGAATACAGGAATGTGCCACTGCATTGGCTCAGTGGCTTCTTAGAACCAGCCGGGCAAGGACTCTGTCCCACTCCAAATCACCCTCCTTCCAGCAGCCACCCACCACCCTAATGTATAAAGTCATGTGCACACTCCTCCCCAGCCAGTCGTAACTTGGTAATCCACCTGGAGGTACTGCCTGTCCCAGCTTGCTACTTAGCAAGGACCACGGGGCCTGTGACGGCAGAGAAGGCAGGGCGGTTAGGAGCACCTCCACTCAGTTACTCCATGAACATTTATTGTTATTACAGTAGCCGCTTATCAAGTTCCCACCATGCATGCTCTAGGTTCCAGCTGTGCAGCTTTGGACAAATCAGTTCTTGCTCAGTCTCAATTTCTTATCTGTAAAATGTGGATGATTCTAGTGTGTGCCTTGAAAGACTGTCAGAAGACATAAGCAAAACAGGGAATCCCTCAAATAATGTTAATGATTATTATTAAGCTATGTCTAACACTCACAATAACACATCCAAGAAGATACTGTCATTCCCATTTCGCAGATGAGAAAACTGAGGTTAACGGAGGTTCAGGATCCTGCGGGAGGTCCAGTGGGGAGAACTTGGGGTGATGCCAGAAGCTCTCCTTTTTTTGTGGTACTGGGGATTGAACTCAGGGGCATTCTACCTCTGAGCTACCAGGCATGGTGGCACATGCCTATAATCCCAGTACTTGAGAGGCTGAGACAGGAGGATTGGAAGTTCAAGGACAGCCTCAGCAAGTAATGAGACTCTCATTAACCTAGCAAGACCCTATTTCAAAATAAAAATAAAATAGGGCTGGGGGTGTAGCTCGGAGGCAGAATGCCTCTGGGTTCAATCCCCAGTACCACACACACGCACACACACACACACACACACACACACACATACACACACACCACACAAATTAGTAAATAGGTTTTGCTAAGTTGCTGAGACTGGTCTCAAACCTGCAATTCTCCTGTCTCAGCCTCCCAACTACTGGGATTACAAGTGTGTACCACCATGCCCAGCTAGAAGCTCTCCTTTTAACATGCTATTATTTCTATATACCAAGCATCATCTTCACTCCCAACTGCACGTCTGGAACCTGAGACACATCAGGACTGATTCTCTGTTGAGTGGAAGAAGACAAATATATGATTCCAATTCCAGGTAGTAAGAGCTGCATTGGAGGGTCCAGAGGGCTAGGAAAGAACAGAGGAGCCTTGCTAGAGCTTGAATGTGTCACTTGGAAACTTAAACTCCAAATTCAAGGACATTGCAAGGTAATTAGGATTAGATAAGGTCATGAGGCTGGGGCCCTATGATGGCATTAGTGGCTTTATAAGAAGACCAAGAGACACTCCAGCTAGCATGCTTTCTCTGTCTCACCATGTGATGCCCTTTGCCATATTCTGGTGTAGCAAGAAGACCCTCACCAGATGCTGCACTACGCTCCAGACTTCCCAGCCTCCAGAATCATGAGCCAGATAAACTTCTATTCTTTGTCAATTACCCAGTGTCAGGTATTTTGTTATTACAATAGAAAATGAACTAAGACAAGCCCTGGCTCAGCATAAGGATTCAAGGAGAACTTATAAGAGGTGACGTTTCAACTAGGCCTTAAAGGCTGAGATGATGAGGTCTATACAAGAGGCATTATCCCAGTACCTACAGAAACAACTGAAGTTGTGGTAAGAACATGGGCTAAAAGCCTGGCTCTGCCTCTTATCTGTGTGATCTTGGAGGAGTAAGTTTGCCTCTCTGAACATCCATCTCCTCCTCTATATAATGGGGGACTAGCTATGTGTGGTGTCACACACCTGCAATACCAATACTTGGGAGGCTGAGAAAGGAGGATCACAGGTTCAAGGCCAGCCTTAGCAACTTAGTGAGACCCTGTTTCAGAATAAAAAATATAAAGGGCCAGAGGATGTAGCTCAGAGGTAGAATGCCCCTAAGTTCAATCCCTAATATCAAAAAAGAAAATGTGGAAGTAAAAGTCAGTTGTGCCCATGAATGAGGACAATACAGAGGAAAGCAGGGCCAGGAAATAGAATCCTGATGCAATCCGTGACTGTCTGGATGCTGCCTTGTCTTCAGCTAAAGCAACCCCCTAGATGAGTTACAGGAACCAATACATTTCCCCTTTTCCATAAGCCAGTTTGAATCAGATTCCTGATACTTGGAATAGCCAAGACTTGACAAATAAAGTAACCCAAAATGGAGGAAAAAAAATCACATGTGCCATGAAAAAAAATACGAGGGAGCATTACTACTATTTTAATGGTAGTAATTAAACAAACAGGAAAACAATCAAATTAAATAAGAGCTGTTTACTTATCTAGAAGGCAGTACTTAAGGAGAAAATTAATTATTTAGAGAAGAATAGTCAAGCTTATAGAAGCGAAAAAAAAAAAAAACCATGGTGGTTTTCAGGGTCTGGGAATAATGAAATAAGGGGGGAATAATGAAGTTGCTGGCTAACAGCTATAAAATTTCAGTTATGCAAAAGGAATTGGGCTGGGGATATAGCTAGTGATAAAGAGCTTTCCTAGCATAAGCAAGTTCCTGGGTTAGATCCACAGCACTGGAGAAAAAAAGATGAATAAGTTCTAAAGATCTGCTGTAAAACATGGCATCTATAGATCACCATACTGTATTACACACTGAAATTTTTGTTAAGAGGGTAGATTTCATGTTAAGTATTCTTACCATGATAAAATAAAAAAAATAGTGAAAGGAACCTGTAGAATGGGGGTGGGGAAGAGATGGACAAAAGGATAAGGAAGAAAATGGAGACTTTGGAAAATCTGAAGAAGAACCTATCATGGTCTGAGCACTAACTGTGTGCTGGGTGCTTCCCCAACTAAGATTGTGTTCAATCCTCAAACACCCAACATATTCAGCGGTATGAGACCCACTTAAATGAGCGAAGACATTGGTGTTCATAGGGAATAGACACTTGGCCAACCACACACGGAATTCGCACCAAGCTCGCCCAATGTCCAAGGCTATTCTCTTATCACATAATTCACTCAATAACCATTGTTAAGGATCTGTGGACTACCAGACCCCGGAATAGCTTTGTGATCACAGTGTCTATAGTAGTCACGTGAACACCATAGAAGGTATCTGAAAGAGGAAATCTGTGGTGACAGGGCCAGCGACAATGGGGGCCACACTCTAGAGGCTGTCTCCATTCACAACCACTTCTGGGGTCTCCAAGCACAGAGGAAAGTTCAAGACTGATGGAATGTATACCTGTCAGTCCTATAGGGTCAGCACAAATCTGGCCCTAGGACCACAACACCCTCTGTCCACAGGAGTATACTCTTTTCTCTATCCCTAAGACCAGTACGCCCTCTATCCCCCAAAACAGCACACTCTCTGTGCCTAAAATAAGTACACCTTCTGGCCCCAGGAGCAGCACACCCTCTCTCTGCCCCTAAAACTAATATTCCCTCTGTCCCTAAGATCAATATACACTCTGGCTTTAGCACCAGCACACCTTTTCTCTTTCCCTAAAACCAGTACACTCGCTGCCCCCCAGAACCAGAACACCCACCATCCCCCAAACCACCTCTGGCCCCAGCATCCGCACAACTCCTATTCTTAGGACAGAGTAGTGCTTCTGCCAAGTCCAGCAGGGCTATAGCCTCCGCTCTTGAGCAAAGCACTAACAATCTTGCCTGAAAACCCTTTGACTCTTCCGTGCACATACAAGAAGAAACCCCTTGCAGATAATTATGCAACCTCTACCCACTGGTTCAAGTGGAAAGCAAAACCTTTGTAAATCTGCCTTACAATCCCATCTGGAAACCCTGCACCTGAATGAAGATGCAAAGAACCCAGAGCTCACAGGGTCAAGCCAGACCCCACTTGGCCAGAGCAGAGTGTGGGACTGCCACCATGGAAGCGCCCAGTGTCAGGCTACTGGCTTGTGTAGGTTACTGATTTCCCGAATGTCCCCCAACCCTCGTCAGTGCTATCTCCATCAAACAGATTTAAAAAATGGCAACTCAGAGAGGGGGAAGCGCACAGTGACCCAAAGCAGAGAAGGACTTGAGCCCAGACCCCTCCATCTCCAGAGGCCATCTAGCTCATTTTGCCATCCTTGCCAGCATACTGAGAAACAGACACCAGGCAAGAACAGAACCGAGGTCCAAAACAGACGGCTTTTTATTGCTGCAAAAAAGAATCTGAAAGCCCCCCCCCCCACCGCACACACACACACCCGTATCTGCAGAATGGAGTTGCAGGGACTCCAAGGAACAAAGTCACTCACATTCTGCCCTGACATCCTCAGAATATATTGCAACACTCTGGGAACAGTCTCCTTATCCCCATAAATAATTGAGAACCCGTGCGTACTGTGGCATTTCTGCTGAAATCATCACTCACCCACACACTCTGTGCTTCCTGCAGTGCCAAAGAAATTCTCTCTGATTTTTTTCTTTTTGGTCATGCAGCTTTTTGAAGACAGTGTTTAAATTTGGCATGCACTGAGCACCTACTCATTGCCAATCCCAGTCTTGGGTAGTAGAGACCCAGGGATGACCTGGTCACAGTCCTGCCCTCAAGGAGCTCAGACTTTGCTTAGCAGAGAGAGAGACTGAATAGACCATTAGAATTGTCTCTGTGTAAATCATTCACCAGAATTACCAGAAGATGGATCAGGGAAGGAGGGCAGGTCAGTAGGTAAGTAGACGGGCCTGCAGGTTTGTGCCTTGCAAGGGAGTAAGAAGGGTCAAGGGAGGAAGAGAGCTGAACTCTGCTTCCCCAAGGCTGCCCCAGTGTACTGGGGAAAGGGGTGTTCTTAGAAGGGGATGGAGGGACAAGCAGGGAGGAAGCCTGATGGTGGAAGGCTCTGCTGAGTCATGTGGTTCCTCTGTTCCCCCAGGTCTTCAGGAGAGCCGTTAAGCTCACAAAGTCGCCAGCATGATGGAACTGTTTTGTGTAGATGGGGAGGGTATCAAGGTGTGCACACCCACAGTCAAGAGGTCAACCTGAGTTGATAGGTACAGATATGGGAGCTGAGACCATGCAGGAGGCAAACCGGGGGCATTCAGAAGTTGGGGAAGGCATGGGGCTGGCACAGGATCTGAGACTTGGGAGGTTGGTTAAGTTCATCAATGTCTTCCAGAGGCAGATGCTTCAGCGATGGCAGCAGCGCATGGTGTGATGGGGTGGACCCACAGGGAAAGGAGTGACTTGCTGTGGGGTGGGATGGAGCGTCTGGACAAGGGGCAAGGTTGGAGGTGGAACCAGGCAGTGGAGTGGGAGGTCAGCACACAGAGGGAAGGAAGCATTTCTGACAGTGACCCACGTGGACAGGGGACATCTGTTGTCTCTGCTTTCCAGTTTCTGCTCCTCACTTTATTTGATAACCACATCCTGATTTTTCTCAGAAGTATCCCCATTCTTGGTCCTTGGAGTGCTAACGTCATCCTCTTAGATGCCTGGGTGATCCAGGCCTGGCCAATTAGTGCACTTCATTCCCAGCATACACTGGTTTAATGACAGACACATGACCCAAATCAGCCAATAAGAGTCTGCCCTGAGACTTTTGTTGGAATGCCTCAGAAAGAGGCTTTCTCTTTTTCCTGGAATGGCTAGTGGTTCCCATGAAAATGGAGTCAAATAATAGAAAGGCACTTTTTTCTGTAAGCACCTTGCCTGCCTGAAGCTCTCCCTGCTGCTGGATATTCTGTTACATAAACCAGTAACGTTCCCTTTTCTTTATAAATATTTGAGTTGGCGTATCACACTTGTGACCCCCAGATCTGTTACTGCAAGTGCAAATGCCTATATGTGAAAGGTGACTGATGTTTCCAGGAAGGGGTGAGATGCAGGCTGTGGCAGGAAATGAAGTCTCATAGGCAAACTGTGCCCAGGTTATATGGGGCCGTGATGTGAAGCCAAGCATGGGATGTGGGGACCTGGAAAGGGCTGTAAGCAGAGGAATGGTATCCTCATGTATATATGTGTGGACTCATTCTGTTTATTCAAATATGTTTAAAACCTAGAAAGACTTCCCAAGGAGAGTGTGAGCCAGACATTTTCTTCTCCAGTTTTGTAGCATGAAGGTGCTATCCAAGGTATTGAGATTCCCCAGGGGGCTCTTCCAAGAAAGGGAACAGGCTGAGTCTTGTGGGAGGAGATTGGCATGCTGGCTCATACTTGAAATGCCACTGAGTTCCATCCCCTTGCATCTGCACAAGTGGAATCAGTCCTGTGCTATCTCCCTGCTCTCCTAGAAGAGGGAGAGAGCCTATTTGTGTACTGGTACCCCATGAAACCAACCTAAGGACACACAAGTCTTTTGTCTGTATCTCTGACTGGCCTTATGGAACAAAGGACTGATAAAGCTTATAGATAAGAGCACCAGGTACTGAGTTCTTTAGTTTTGGAGGTATCCAAGCATCCAGAATGATTAACACACATTTATAGGTTTGGTGGTAGGTTGCAGTATTGGCCTCAATTCTTTACCTCTCCCTATACCCAAGCCCTCTGTCATGTGACTTTGGAGGTCTTCCCACTAAATGAATGGGGCTCATTTCCTCTTTCCTGACCTTATCTGTGGCCATATGGTATTTTAACCAACAACATATGGTCAAAAGTCACAGTGAAGTAGGGCACAGTGGCTTACACCTATAATCTCAGTGCTTGGGAGGCCGAGACAGGAGGATCGCAGGTTTGCAGCCAGCTTCAGCAACTTAGTGAGATTCTGTTTCAAAAGAAAAAAAGATAGGGCTGGGAGTTTAGCTCAGAGGTAGAACGCCCCTGGGTTCAACCCCCAGTACTCCCCCCCCACACACACACGTGACAGTGAGACTGTTCCTGAGACCTTAAGAGGCATTCATGTTTCCACTTCCTTCCTTGCCCCTTCACCATCACCGTAGAGAGCACACGCCAGTGAGACGGCTGCCGGGAAGCCAGTCTCCCTGTCTCTATTCATCTATGAACAGAGGCTAAGAGCACATAACTTGTAAGTCACGCTGCAAAATGAAAATGCAAGGTCCCTTGTTCAAATACTATTAAATATTTCAAAACAACTATAGCAGATCGTTCACCTGAGTGGGAGCCCTCCTTTGTGCGGTCCGTGTGTCCCACACCCATGAAGCCAGCCCTTGTAGAGCCAGTGACAGCTTTTGTTTGAGGCCAAGGGTCAGCGAACTCTGGTCAAGCCCAATCCAGTCCATTGCCTATTTTTGTGTGGCCCTAGAGTTAAGAATGCTTTTTCCATTTTCAAATGACTGGAAAAACAACCAAAAGAAGGATGTTATTTTATGACATGAAAATTATACAAAATTTAAATTTCAGTGTTCAAAAATAAAGTTTTATTGAAGCCCAGCCATGCTTATTCATTTGTGTCTTAAGTGTCTGAGACTGGTTTTGTGCTATTGTAGCTGAGTTCAGTCATCACAGCAGAGATTGCATGGTCCACAGCATCTAAAATATTGACTTTCTGACCTTTTATAGAAAAAGTTTGCTGATCCTGTTTGTGTTAGCTGTTACTGTCATGACAAATACCTGAGATAGACAACTTAAAGAAGGAAAGGTGTACTTTGGCTCACGGCATCAGGGCTTTCAATCTGTGGTTAGCTGGCTCCATTGCTTTGGGCCTGCGGCTAGGTACAGCATCATGGCAGAAGGACACAGTGGAGGAAAGTTACTCAGCTTATGCCAGCCAGGAAGCAGAGAGAGAGGAAGCTGGAAAGGGATTGGACACAAAAATAGCTTTCCGGGGCATGCCCCCAGTAACCTACGGCCTTCAACTAGGTCTCACCTTCCACAACCTCTACCACCTCCCAGAATCCATCAGATTATGAATCCATTGATGGATTAACCCACCGATGAGGTCAAAGCCTCATGATCCAATCACTTCCCCCAAAGCCCCGCCTCTGCACATTGCTGCATCGGGGACCAAGTCTTTAATAGATGAGTATTCAGGGGATACTTCATATCCAAAGCATAACACTATTTTAGATGAAAAAACAGCTGATCAATTCCAGCCTGGATCAGCAGAGTGCCAGCTAGCCCACAGACCTCTGAGAACAAATGCTCTTTGGTTTATGTTCCTGAGACCTTAAAGTGTGTCAGGAGCTGATGAGGGTTCAATCCAAGTTAATGATTTCAGATATACATGGAGGAGCCTTAAATTACATTGGATAGCATAATAAGAAATTATAACTTTTTTCCATTCTCTTTAATTTCTCATTTCATTAAGGAGGAATTCTTGGCTTGGTGTTGGTAAGTCTTTAATGCTTTACTCACTCCTGGTAATTCAGTTTGTTTTTGCTTTTGTTTTGTTTTGATACTGGGGATTGAACTCAGGGGCATTCTGCCTCTGAGTTACACCTTCAGCCCTTTAAAAAATATTTTATTTTGAAACAGGGTCTTGCTAAGTTGCTGAGGGTTTCACTAAGTTGTTGGGGCTGGCCTCAAACCTGCGATCCTCCTGTCTCAGCCTCCCACATACTAGGATTACAGGCATGCACTATCACATCTGGCTCTCACTCCTGGTAATTCTTAAGACCAAACCTTGGGATTATCAGGTATCTGTCTAGAATAGAATGAAATTTTGTGTTTATTTTTATGATTTACCTTCTATTTTTTTACAAGTACTACTAGTCTCCTACTTATGTCAGTGCCTCTGGTTTCCTTTTTATTTATTTATTTTATTTTTATATTTTTGGTACTAGGGATAACCCAGAAGCATTATACTTCTGAGCTATACCACAAGCCTTTTCTTATTTTTTACTTTGAAACAGGTTCTTACTAATTTGCTGAAGCTGACCTCAAACCCACGATCCTCCTGCCTCAGCCTCCCAAGTACATGAATCACAGGCATGCACCTCCATGCCCGGCTTAAATGGTGATTTATTTTAATGAAAACATTGAGTTGATCATTGTGCAGATGTAAGAAAATGTGAAAGCCGGGTGTGGTGGCACACGCTTGTAATCCCAGTACTTGGGAGGCTGAGATAGGAGGATCACAAGTTCGCGGCCAGCCTCAGCTACTTAGTGAGACCCTGTTTCAAAATAAAGAATAAAAAATAGGGCTGGGGGTGTAGCTTGGAGGTAGAATGCCCCTGGGTTCGATCCCTAGTACCACAAAAAAAAATGACTTGTATGATGTACTTAACTCAGAATCTAGTATATAAGAAGCACCCAAGTAATGATGAGGTCTAGATTACTACTATTAGCTAATCCAACCCTCGGATGTGTTGCATGAGGAAATAAAGGTCCAGAGAGAGGAAGCGCCTTGTCCAAAGTCATGTAGCCACTTAGCTACCCAGGCAAGACTAGAACTCAGGATTCTTCACATTGGCTTCAGGGTTTCCCCCTATCCTGAGCCCCATTGCAAGGTAACGAGCTCCACCATGAAGGGGGCGTTCAGGGAAGCCCTGATGAGCTGCATCCCTCCAGGGAACCCCCCACCATGCATCCCTCCAGGGAACCCCCCACCGGCAGAGATGCCCCCTTATGAGCAGCAAACCCAGTGGAACAATCTCTCTGCTAGGAATGTCAGGATTTCTTCAGGAAGATTGAGGAGTTCCGCCCTCCTCCACCTATGTGTCCCCTGCCTCTGCTTCTGTGATGCCTGTGACTGTCAGGATGAATCTCTGTCCTTTGTAACTGATCCAGTCTCAGGTAATCTGTTAGAGCAACACAAAACGGATGAAGACCGTGAGTTAATGGCCTACTGCTTTCTTTCTTCCAGGTCTTTGTTTGCCTTCCTTCAATTTTCCTATCTCCTCTAGGGCGGTAGGAGCTAGGTGACATTAGGGTGGTTTGTCACAGCCATGGAAGAGGGTTTAGAGGAGTCTCATCTTGCTTGATGACCAAAAGGCGAAGTTAATGGGAAGTCTCCAGAAACTTTTCTAGGGCTGCCTCCCCGCCAGAGGTGTCTCTGTTACTGGCAGAACCTTATCAGCATTTTCTTAGTGTTGCTATTAAGGCAGCCAGCTTGCCCCAAACTGATGAATTAAAAAAGAAGCACAAAATATTTTTCTTAAAAAACTTCGAAGCTGAAAGAGTACTAAGTGTTTAAAAGCTTGGCTTGTCTGAAGCTTCTGTTTGCGGCAGATTAACTCATTTACTGATTATAGATTTTTGGGGGAAAAGAGTATTGGCAGATTTGAAGAGCCATGTCAGACATTAAAACATCTCTGCCCATTTAATTTTTGGACTACCCCGTGAGGCACAGATTGTTGTCATTCCTCCCAACCCCCGCCCAGCCAGTCTAGACTCAAGCCCAGGCCTGTGCCCTGAAGCTCACGCTCTGGTCTCCACACTGGGCCCAGCCATGTCCCAGTCCTCCTGGCTCAGGCCTGGGAGTTGGCCAGGACAGATGGCCCACTCAGCCTGCCTAAGGACGATCTCTAGTGCTTGCCTGCCAGCTCTCAATCCTTCCAGCCTGGCCAACAAGGTCAAAAGCTCTTCAGGGAGCAAGGGGATAGGATGCCACAAGACAGCTGCTTGGGTCACCTACTCCATTTTGGTTCGAACTGGCTCAGAAAAGCAGCTGCCACACCCCTAGAAAGCACAGGAAAATCTGGCTCTGGAAGCCTCAAGGGCAGAACAGAAGACCCTAGAGAAGCCACATGGAGGTAAGTTCGAATTCCATAGAAGACCAGTTACTAACAGAGCTGTCCAACTACATAGTAATGAGTTTCCTGTTGCTGGAGGTATATAAGCAGAAGCTTTCACCTTCCAGGAACTGGCATGAGGAATGCCTACCTTAGGTTGCACTGGCAATCAATGGCATTGGCACCTAAATAACCCTTGCCCTGGAGAACCTCTTACAATCAGCATCAAGTTATGTCCCAAGTACCTGCTCTCACAGGCCCTGATCCAGGGGCCCATTCAGACCTCAGAACAATTCTACAAGGTGGGGATCATGAGCCGAATTTAGTGGATGCTCAGGGAAGATAAGTAGCTTGTCCAAGGCCACATAGCTTGACCTATGTCCAGCTGCCTCCCACACCAGCACTTTACCATTCTGTATGCCTCTCAAGTCAATCCCACTGTGGAAAGCAATTTGGGAGTTCTCTAATTTTCATTTTAACAAGAATTGCTACTATTTGTTGAGTTTGCTTTGTGCCCGGCACCCTTCCATGCACTTTACAGATGTTATCTAATTTAATCCATTGAAATCATCTTTTTCACTTGACATTTGAGGGAACTGATCTCCGAAGCTGAAGTGCTTGCCCAAGGCCAGAGCTAGTCAGTGGCAGAGAAGGCCTTCCTCGAGATATTCCCTCTCGAGGCAGGAAAAACCCAGCCACAAGGCATGTGGGACCAGAGAAGGACAACGACCGAGAGGAGAGAGGAGAGATGGTCTGGGGCATTTTTGTGAAAGAGCAGAGCTCGCCAGGCTGATGGGAGGCTCAGACAGGCCCTTCAAGCCACAGGTCCAGGCTACAGAATTGGGCAGGTTACTCAATGTTGGAGTGGTTTGTACAGATGGCTGTGTGACCTTAGTCAGGGCACTGCCATCTCTGAGTTTTGGAATGGCCATGGTTTAAAGAAAAGGTCCAAGCCCAGCAAGGATGAGAGGACAATTTGGGAAACTGAGACAGGCAGAGTTAGAAAAAAAAACCCTGTAATTCCATAAGCCCAGAGCCTCCCAGGCCTACCCACTAGTTTCTCAGTCAGGAGTGCCAATCTACTCTCTCCCCTTGAGGGACTTGGGGAAGGAGTCTCTACCACTTGCAAATAATTAGGTCCCAACTATTCAGAGAAGAGGTTGAGGTGACCCTGAGAAGCTGCTGTCTCCTGTACTCTCAGATCCAACTTGACCATTTTGTCTTCTTCCAAATCAGACCTTCAAGGAGCACAGTTTTCAACCAACTTCTACGAAGTCTATGTTCTAGATAACTTTAGTCCATTTTGTTTATTCACTCCACAAACATTTATTGAGCACCAGCAATGCACCCATCCCCAAACTAGGCACTTTCAAATACATAACCCTTGCCACTCTGGGTTACTGCTGATTGTTCCTGTAGGCCCAGAGAAAGAAAGGAAGCAGTTCAGCTATGATCGCACAGCTAGGAAGAGGCAGGGTCAGTACTCAAGCCCAGTCCAGTGCTAGCCAACCTTGGCTCACTGTGTTTAAGATGAATCCACAGCTCAGGGCCCACTGCCTGAGCCATGTGCGTGTGTGTCTGAAGGCCCTGGATTTCCCACCGTCCTGGCACCTGTCACAGTTTAGCAGGTTACCATGGTATCGCTCCCCAGCACCCCGGGCAGTGGGGACCACCATCTGTTTACACGGCTGTCAGAGGAATTGATGTCATGCAAAATTGTCAGCTCAGTGGGGTGGGAGGAGGAAGAGTGGGCGGCTATGAAAGCTTCCAAGCCATCAACACTCATTTCGATCAAGAGTCACTACTCCCCTGGGGGAAACAGAGAGGGAGGAGGGAGCTGAGAGAGAACATTTCCTGAGAGGAAGGAGCAGGTAGCAACAGAGATGGTTAGTATTATTCTTTCCATTTTCTACAATCATTTACAATTCACAAGCTTATGTCTGTTCTCGTATCCCTGGGAAGTTTTGTTCCATTTTACAGATGATCCAGAACATAAAATTGAGGCTCAGAGTCATGACGAGCCTGCTCAAGGTCATAGCAAAACCAGAAGTCAGGTCTAGCATGAAAAGCTCCTTGATCCTTGGGCTAAGAGGCTGGGGACTTGTTTTTGCCCAAGATGACAGGTAGGCCTGCCCCAGGGCAGCCATGTCCAGGTAAGCCCAGGACAATTTGCCACACCAGCCAGGACTTGAAGAAGACAGGACTGAGAACCGCGAGTCCTTGGGCCCAGTTATGCTTGGTTCCAGCACTGCAGTAAGGGAGAGGGCAGAAGGTAGTTGCCTAGGACACACATCTCCAAGAGACACCCAAATATGCCTGGAAATGTGGCCACAGGGAGCATGGAGGTCTGTTACTTCCCAGCTCATCACCCTTCTTTAGTAACAGCCTACTGATTCTCTTCTGGAGAACCCAAACGTCACTAGTCTCACTCCATTGGGGTTTGGACAAGGCTAACCCACCCCCAAGATGGCCCAGATCTTATCCAAACAGTGTATCTCAAGCCCTGTCCATGATGATTGGCTCAGGTAGTCACATGACCCAAAACAAACCAATCATAGTCCAGAAAGCACCAAGTACTGTGTGCATGTATGAATGTATCACTTTGAATCTCACTATGATGTATAATTATAGTGCACCAATAAAAGTATTTTTTTAAATTAAGACATTTAAAAAAAAAGAGTCAAGAAAGAGACTCTTGCTTCTGCTGGACTGCTAAAAGGAGAGAACACCAACCAGAACCAGGCAGTCATCTGGTCATCATGAGGGCAGAGCCCTCCTGAGAAGGTGGCCAACATCATGGAAAGCAAGGCCAGGAAGGGCACAGCAACAGATTCTCTCTCTGGATCCAACCAATCCTGATGCAGAATTTACTGGCTCACATAAACCAATGCATTTCCCCTTTTTGCTGAAATAATTGAGTTGGATTTTCTGTCACTTGTACCTGAAATAGTCCTGGGTTTATTTACCCCAACTAATTGTAGGGAGCGAACCCTGTGGGGTTGGGAGGAACCACTAAAGGAGCTGGTTGGGGTAAGTCTGAGAGCTCCTATGGCAAGTTCAATGACAATAGATGATTATTAGGCTGCTTTTAAGGGAGAATGGGAAGGATAACTACAGGGTTTGGGTTTTGATGGGTGGGTTAAGCAAGTGGAGACCAGAACTAAATTGCTAGAGGAGAGGACAGGCTGCAGCTGCCACCAAAATCCTTTTTCTTCACCCTTCCCTATGCAGAACCCAGCCTCACCTCACAGAAATGTTGACTGAGTATTTAGGAAATACTGATTTGAAGGGACTCTGGTGTGGTTGAGTGGCCCATGGTCTCCAGCTAACCCAAGTGCTGTGCAGTCTTGTGGTCTTGGGAAAATTCTTCTCTCTCTGGTCCTCAGTTTTCTCATTTGTAAAGTAGTGACTCTTATTTGCACTTTGCTGGTAAAGAAAGAAAAACAGTGAGTGGACAGAATGTGGATGGTGGTGGAGTCAGGAAGAACTTAGAATCTCTCATCCCTTGCATGAGATGTTATACTTTTCCACTTTCAAAAGAGCAAGGGTTGGAGCCAGGCATGGTGGTGCACATGTGTAATTCCAGTACTTGGGAGGCTGAGACAGGAGGATAGCAGTTTTGAGATCAGCTTCAGCAACTTAGACCCTCAGCAACTTAGCGAGATCCTGTTTCAAAATTAAAAAAAAATAGGGCTGGGGATGTACCTTGGAGGTAGAATGCCCCTGGGTTCAACCTCTAGTACATAAAAGAAAAAAAAAAGAGCAAGGGTTTCAGGTAGGAAGTTTTTCTTCCTTTCAAAATATATTTGACTTAGTTGGTCCTGGTGGTGCACACCTGTAATCCCAGTACTTGGGAGGCTGAGACAGGAAGATCTCAGGTTCGAGGCCAGCTTCAGTAACATAATGAGACCCTCAACAACTTAGCGAGACCCTGTTTCAAAATTAATAAATAGGGCTGGGGGCGTAGTTCAGAGGTAGAATTCCCCTGGGTTCAAACACACACACATACACACACACACACACACACACACACACACACACATACACACACACACACACACACATACATATATACATTAAAGACAGGCTGATTATTTATAGATGAAATTATATGTTTTGGAATTGCTTCAAAATAATATCGAAGGGAGAGAGTGGGGAGGGGTATAGATTAACAAAGATTGGCCAGGAATGGTTGAAATTATAGTGATAGACACATTAATGTTTATTACCTTATTTCTACTAGTATATGGCTTGAAATTTCTGTAATAAAATATTTAAAATGTAAATAAAACCATCCTTCCTACTATCAGCGTGGGCTGCTCTAACATGTTTCAACATACTATACCCAGAACCTAGGATAGGCTCAGCTAGAAGGAGGCAAAAAGAAACATACCAAAATAATTGGTGGAGATAATAACTTGAGTTTGTGTTTCCTCTGTTTTTCTTTTCCTCTGTCTCATACAAGATGCCTGATTTGTGCTTCCCAGGCTCCAGCAAGGCCAAGGCAGAGCAGAAAGCAAAAGCTGTTTGAGTCTTCATTGTAGAAAAGGAAGAGTTTAATGAAGGTTGGCAAGAGAGAAGTAGAGGAGGTCTCCCCAAGGCTGGAAGGGGTCCCACCTTGGCAAAGCTCCTCAAGTCCCAAGAGCAGCATAGAAACCACAGACCCAACAGACCCACAGAACTATGGGGCTGCTGGAAGGGGATTAGGAACATCTCTATGGTCACCAATGGGTACAAATACACAGAGACAGGCACCCCTTGAAAGATTTGGCAAGATTTAAGAAAGCATGACCTTTGCCTTAAACCAGAGGGTGGGGTGCTACCATACGGACTGATACTGACCTTTTGGTCTGTCAGATGGGATGGAAGCTTGCATTTTGAGTTGATTTAAAGAAAGTAAAGGAATAAGTAATGGTGATCATATGAAAGGGAGGGCATATAAAGGCATCCAAAGAGAATTCTTTGTGTGTGTGTGTGTGTGTGTGTGTGTGCACGTGTGTATGTGTATGTGTGTGTTGCTGGGAATTGAACCCAGGGGCATTGTACCACTGAGCCCTTTTTAAAATTTCTCTTGAAACAGTGTCTAGAGAAGTTACTGAGGCTGGCCTCAAACCTGGGACTCTCCTGTCTCAGTCTCCCGAGTGCTGAGATTACAGGTGTGCACCACTGCACCCAGCCCAAAGAAGAGGATTCTGATCTTGGTTCTGTGTATGATCTGTGAGACCCTGCTCAAGTCCCTTCACCTCCTCATCTTCTTCGCCTGTGATAACAGGATCCATACGAGGGGGCTCTTGGGAGGATGGAAATGTCAGAATGCCACACACACTGCATGGTAATGTGTGGTCTTGACTTCTACTCCCTTCTTTTTCTCTCATTCCAGCCACGGATACCCTTGGCATCGAGGAAGAAGCCACTTCTATGGAACTGTAATTAATACAGAGCCAGCAAAGACTTATTAAGAATTTATTTTTGCTTCTTGATTAAAAAACAGTTTGAAGTGTGTTTTCTCATTTTCTTGGTTGGCTACAGAGAGTCCCTTTGCTCAAAATTAGGAGATTCCAGTTAAATATACAAATAGGAACTGGTCATTTCTAGAGATCAGTGCCCAACTTGGGATCCTTTTGCCTCCCACCCTGCAGAGAAGATGAAATTGACATAAGCAACTCTTGATTTCCTCCAAATTTGCTCCTTTCCTGGTCTACTCCAACTCAGAAAATGGAATGCCCTCCCCCCTCTCCGGAAACATCCTTGATTATCTCATTCCTCACACCTTCATCCCACCCCTGGCCAAGGCTGCTGGCTCCTTCCTGCCTCTACCATCTGCTCATTTCTCTCCACATCCATGCCCCTCCCAATTTCAAGATGCCATCTTCTCTTTTTTTATATACTTCCATTGTGGCATTGTAATTATGCATCATGGTGAGGCTCATAGTGAGGCTCAAACATAAATGCATACAGCGCTTGGTGTGTTTCCCTCTGGGACCCACCTTGCTTCCAAGCCCTGAAAGAAAACAACTTCCAACCAAGATTGCTTTATCCAGAATTTCTATCCTTCAAATTTGATGGAGAAATAAAAATATTCTGAGATAAGCAGAAACTAAAAGAATTCATGACTACTAAGCCGGTATCAGAGAAAATACTTAAAGAAATAAAACACAAAGAAGAAATAAAAAATAAACTCCAGGACCAGAGAAGGGATGGATGCCATTAGAGGAGTAACTAATTAAAGCAGAACTAATATTGTATCAAATAGAAAATATAACTCAAAACGACAGGAAATAAAAATCACCTCTATAATAACACTGAATATAAGTGGTCTCAACTCCCCAATTAAAAAACATAGACTGGCAAAGTGGATTAAGAATAAAAATCCAATTATATGATGCTTGCAAGAAACTCACCTTATAGAATAGTCCATGCAAATGGAGACTGAAAGCAAACATGAGTAGCTACTTATATTTCCATCTTCTTATCTAGAGCCTCCTCATTGGTCTCCTTGCTTCCTCCTCCCTATACAAATATAAGCAGAATGTTTAAAATATTAATCAAAACACTCCAGTGGCAATGTTTAGAACTCAGAATAGAAATTTACTCCTTATCCTGGCATCCGGCATCAGCCAGCCCCTGCCAAGCCTCCCATCTCATCTACAGGGCAACAGCCCTTCCAGTCACCTTTCTGTTTTTCAAATACACACAGTAAGCCTTTTTCTACTTCCAAGGCCTCTGGATCTTCCCATTGCTGCCTCCTTCTCATTACTCAGGTGTGAGCTTACCTGTCATCTATTCAGAGAAGCTCTCCTCCCTGACCATCCCACCTAAAGTTGACTTCTCTATTCCATAGCTCTTTGCTTTATACATGAGCCAAAGAAAGCCTTGTATATTGGTCCCAAGGTTATTTCTTTACAGTAGGCTGAGACTAGTTAGCTCAGAAGCCCACCAGTGGCAAACTCAAATTTTTACGCATCTGTTTTAAAAATAGCTCCAAAAGCTGGGCATGGTGGCACATGCTTGTAATCCTAGTACTTGGGAGGCTGAGACTGGAAGATTGCAGGTTCAAGGATAGCCTCAGCAATTTAGTGAGGCTTTCAGCAACCTAGTGAGACCCTGTTTCCAAATAAGAAATAAAATTGGTCTGGGGATGTAGCTCGGAGGTAGAATGCCTCTGAGTTCAATTCCCAGTACCACAAAATAAAAATAAATAAATAAATAAATAAGTAAATAAATAAATATAAAAATAGCCCTCAAAAGCAGAATTTTTAGCCATTTGGGGCCTGCCATCTTTGCATATTCCACAAAACTACACCCCTCATCAGCTGGCCATTGGTAAAATAGAGCCTTGTGGTGATAAGACCCCAGGATTCTACTGCCCTTTGAAGCAATTTGACCCAGAAAGTCCCTGCTATCATGCTGAGCAACCTCATTTAGATATGTGAGCTCTGTCTCCAGTACTCCACCTCCCAAGAGTTCCTTGTCCTCTACCCCTTCTGGATGGTAGCCCCCTTGCATAAGCCTCCAGATGGTCTCATGCTGTGAAAGACTTGCTCTCTTATGCAAGCCTGTACAAACACCACACAATAAAGATTATTTTGTATGTGACTGACTTTCATGGTTGTAACTCCTTCCTTAATCAGCTCCCAGATTCCTCAAACCCCCTACAGTCTTTATCTACCACCCTATTTTATTTTCTTTATGACACTTACTAATCTCTAAAACTACCTGGTTAATTAGTTTGCTTGCTTTCTGTCCATATAATCATCCAATACATCTTTGAAAAGTTTATCTGCCTATACCACTAATCAAAGAAATCTCAAAGTAAAACAAAAGATAATTATTTTTGACAATTACACATATTGCAAAAGTACTGAGGAGAAAGGAGTACTGTCAGACCCTGCTAGGGGGAGTATACACTGGTATAACACATTGAAGGGTATTTCATTCAAAACTTAAAATACGAGCTGGGCGTGGTGGCGCATGCTTGTAATCCCAGTACTTGGGAGACTGAGACTGGAGGATCCCGGTTCGCTGCCAGCCTCAGCTACTTAGTGAGGCCCTCTGCAACTTAGTGAGACCCTGTTTCAAAATAAAGAATAAAAAATAGGGCTGCAGGTGTAGCCCACATGTAGAGTGCTCCTTGGTTCAATCCCCAGTACCACTAACAACAACAAAAAACCTTAAAATACACATATTTATGACCACACAATTCTACTTCTCTGTATCCACCCTAGAGAAGTACCACCACATTTGCACAAAGAGGAATGTCAAAAGTAAATAGATAGCTAAATAAATAAGGACTGGCACTACCAGGATGATAGAGCAGACACATTTTTCCCGATTCTTCCTGTAAGGACAACTGAAAACCCTGGGACTTATATACAGCAAACATCAAAATACTGAAAGGTGGAAAGAAGAAGGCAGATTGGGTAGGAAACTTAGGACCCAAAGAACAACATAGTGTTGTATTTTTTTTTTTTTGCCTTATATATTCCAGACTTGGAGATAAGAAGATAGCAGAACAAAAAGTCCAACAAAACCTTGCTTTTTCTAGCCAAAGGACCAGGAAATGTACAACTGGGAAAGACAGAAGGTTATTAAATAATACTGCTGCATTGCAGAGAAACTGTGGTACCCCCACCCCCACCCATTTGCCACACAAGCCGAGGCCAAGTTGGAAGACATACTCTACTTTTTCACTTGTATATAACAGTTTTCCTCCACCCCACCTTTGTGTTGCATCAAAAGTGGCCAGGTAAGGAGCAATAGTAAGCACCCTTCCCACCAGTGGTACCAGGGGAGGCCACCTGAGGAGAGATAATTACCTCCTAACCAGGGAGGTGTAAGTGGAGGTTCAGTGAGGAGCTGGAACTCTCACACCCGCCAGCAGTACTGAAGAGTTCCCCTCACCTCAGGCATCAAAGAGGCCAGGTGGAGAACCTGTGACTTCCACCCAAATATGGCAATAACTTGGCAACAACCATCTTCTGTTGCCTGAGCAGTTTCAATTAGAAGTCAGCAAAATAGAAGGTTTAAATAAGATGCATAGTCTCAGAATGTAATGCCCCAAATGTCCATGTTTCAATCAAGAAGATCTTACACTAAATAAAAGTCAGCCAACAGATGCCAATGCTAACATGACACAGATGTTAGAATTATCTGATAAGGATTTTAAAACAGCTATCATAAAAATGCCTCAACAAGCAATCATGAATATGCTTGAAGCAAATGAAAAACTAGAAAGTTGAGCAAATAAATAGAAAGTCTTAACAAAGAAACAGAAAAAATACAAAGGAGAAGCTAATTGAAATTTTATTTATATGTGTGTATGTGTGTGTGGAGGTGGGTATACTGGGGATTGAATCCAAGGGCATTCTACCCTTGAGCTATACCCCCAGCCTTATTTTATCTAATTTTTTAAAAATTTGAAACAGGTTCTCCCTAAGTTGCTGAGGCTGGCCTTGAACTTGTGATCCTCCTGTCTCAGTCTCCCAAGTATTGGGATTATAGGCACACACCACCATTTAATGGAATTTTTAATGGAATTTTTTTTTGCAGTACTGGGGATTGAACCCAGAGGCATTCTACCTATACCCCCAGCCCTATTTTTTATTCTTTATTTTGGAACAGGGTCTCACTAAGCTGCGGAGAGCCTCACTAAGTAGCTGAGGCTGGCCACAAACCTGCCATCCTCCTGTCTCAGCCTCCCAAGTACTGGGATTACAAGCGTGCACCACCATGCCTAGCTTAATGGAATTTTTAGAACCAAAACAATACAGTAACTGAAATATAGACTCAATGAGTGGGCTCAACAGTAAAACAAAGAGAACAGAGGAAAGAACCTGAGAATTGGAAAACAGAACAATATAAATTACCCAATCTTAGTAGCAGAGAGAAAATAGAAAAATAATTAATGTCCTCAGGGACATGTGAAACTGTAACAAAGACATAGCATTTATGTCATTGGGGTGCTAGCAGGAGAAGAGAAAGGGGCAAGGCTGAAAACAGAATAATAGTTGAAATTTGGCAAGAGACACAAACAGATTCAAGAAGCTAAACAAACCCCAAACAGGATATCCACAAAGAAATCTACCCAAGACACATCATAGTCAAATTTCTGGAAACTAAAAGACAAAGAAAAAATTATTGAATGTGCATAGAGAGAAATAACACTTTGCCAACACAGGAAACCAATTTGAATTATGGCAAATTTCTCATCAGAAACCATAAATCCAGAAAGAAGTGCCACAATAGTTTTCAAGTCCTGAAAGAAAAGCACTGTATGCATTGAAGATATTCTTCAAAAATGAATTCTCAGATAAAGAAAAACTAAGAGAAGTTGCTGCCAGGAAAACTAAAAGAATGACTGTAGGAAGTTTTCCAAACAGAAAGGAAATAATAAAAGATAAAATTTGGGGACATCAGAAAGTAAGAACATGATAAACAAAATATGGGCAAATACAATATATTTTCCTTCTACTCATGAGTGTCCTAAATTATGTTCACTGGTTGAAGCAAAAATTGTACCATTGTCTGATGGGGTTCTAAACAAATGCTGAGGAAATATTTAATAAAATTATATTATGATGGGGGAGGATAAAGGGACAGGAGGTTTCTACACTTCATGAAGTGGCAAAATGACAATACCAGCAGATTGTGATAAGTTATATATACATAATATAATACTTTAATCAACTGTTAAATATGGAGAGATACACTCAAAAATAGGTAAATCACAGTGGAATTCTAAAGAATATTTAAGTAACCAGGAAGGAAGAAAAATAAAATAGGTATACACAAAAATTTAGTAAGCAAACATAAAATATCAAATTTGTGCCATAACATATTAATAATTATATAAAATATAAATTGTTAGGGCTGGGAATGTAGCTCAGTGGTAGAGGACTTGCCTAGCATGAGTGAGGCATATCATGAGTAGATTCATATCACCACACAAAAAATATAAATTGCCTACACCAATTAAAAGACAGAGATTGGTAGAGTGGATTCAAGAATATGACCTAACTATAATCTATCTACAAGAAAATAATTTCAAATGTAATGATAAAACAAGTTGAAAGTAAAAGTATAGAAAAAGACACATTGTGCTAACATTAATCATAAAATGTAGGAGCTATGGTATTAATATCAAAAAGACTTTAGAACAAAAAAATACCAAATAAAGAGAGTGAAGAAAAGGTCCACCCACCAAGAATAAACAGCAATTTTAAATGTGTATGCACGGCCAGGTGTGGTGGCGCATGCTTGTAATCCCAGTACTTTGGGAAGCGGAGACCGGAGGATCTGGGTTCGCGGCCAGCCTCAGCTTGCGCACGCGCGCGCGCGCTCTCTCTCTCTCTCCCTGTCTCTCTCTCTCTCTCTCTCCCTGTCTCTCTCTCCCTCTCTACTTAGTG
>PVJS01012167.1:9222-44476 GCA_004027185.1 Glis glis | reverse complement strand
GAATGGCAATCATTAAAAACACAAACAACAACAAACGCTGGCGAGGATGTGGAGAAGTATGAACTCTAATACACTGTTGGTGGGATTGCAAATTATTGCAACCACTTTGGAAAACAGTGTGGAGGATCCTCAGAAGACTGGGAATGAACCTACCATATGACCCAGCAATATTACTTCTAGGCATCTACCCAAAAGAACTGAAACCAAACTACCAGACTAATGCATGCGTATCTATGTTTATAGCTGCACAATTCACAATTGCCAAACTATGGAACCAGCCAAGATGTCCATCAACAGATGAATGGATTACAAAACTATGGTATATATACACAATGGAATTTTACACAGCCATAAATAAGAACAAAATTATGTCATTTGCAGAGAAATGGATGGAATTAGCGAAAATTATGGTTAGTGAGAATAGTCAGTCACAAAAAGTGAAAAGTCAGATGCTCTCCCTAATATGTGGAAGCTAGGGAGAATAGGGCTTAGGAGGGACTCCAAACAAAGAGAAAACCCTTGATTAGTAAAGAAGGCGACCTAACTGAGGGAGATGGGGGGGGACAGTGAAACACCCAAATGCACAGGATGTACATACACAAACTTATCAAAGTCAACTACTATGCTGAACACGAGAAGGAGCGAAGGGGAGGGGATGGGGGTAGGAATTGGGGGAGGGCTAATTGACCGATATGTGCATGTATACTTCTACCACCTTGAAACCCATCAAGATGTATGATTACAATGCACCAATAAATACATACATACATACATACATACATACATACATACATAAAATAAAATCACCATGGTAAAAAATTATCTCATTTATGAGTATGGAAACCATAATTTTAAATACTACCAAATAGACTACAGGACAGTACTGAAAAACACTATGGTCTAGACATGATTTACACCATAAATAGAAAAATAGTTCAATATCCAAAACTCTGCATGTAATATACTATCTTACCATATTAAAGAAAAACTGTTAAAAATAAAGAAAACTTTATTTTTTACTTCATGGTGGAAATTAAGTCATTTCCATTCAAGTCAAGGAAGAACAGGAATGCCCTGTCTTAATCTTGCTATTTAACACTGCATTGAAGGTCCTAAAAAGTTTTTAAAAATTTAGAAAAAGAAGTGTAAGGGGATAGGGGAAAAGAAGTAGGGAGAGGAAAAGAAAGAATTGATGAAAGAAGCAATTAAAATGATGCCATGCCCATGTAAGAAGGAATCACTACCAACCTCATTCTTATGTATGGGGAGGGGTGGGTAGCAGGGTGGGACCTGAACACACCAAGACCTGAGTGCATGTCTGTTTGTATGACTTTGAACCTCCCTATGATGTATAATTACAATATACAATAGAAGTATGAAAAAGAGAAAAAGAAAAGACATAACTATTGGAAATAAATAAGCATCATAATTTGAAGCAATATGATTGCTTAAAGAAAAGCAAAAAACTACATATAAATTTTGACAATTAGTGAGAAATTTACCATGATATTTACATAATAGATGACCATATGACATTTGTAGTGATCAATAACTAACTGAAAAATGTATTCAAAGAATGGCATTCATTATAATAACGAAACTGTAAGATCCTTTAGAATAAATCTATCCAAATGTACAGGAACAATATGAAGATAATTACTAAATCAGATTCCTAATTCATATCCATATAAAACAATATTCCAGATAGAATTAGACCCAAATATCAAAACTTTAAAACTCTAAGGAAAAAGAAATGGAAGAATATTTCTATGATTTTATAATGGAGAAAATTATTATTATATTATATAGCAGAGAAAATAAACATGATACATTTTTATGTAACAACATGGCTAGATCTAAAGATTTGTGGATTGAAAAGCAATTTGAGCTGGGTGTGGTGGTGCACGCTTGTAATCCCAGTACTTGGGAGGCTGAGACCAGAGGATCCGGGTTCGCAGGCAGCCTCAGCTACTTAATGAGGCCTTCCACAACTTAGTGAGACCCTGTTTCAAAATAAAAAGTAAAAAAAATAGGGTTGGGGGTGTAGCTCGGAGGTAGAAATGCCCCTGGGTTCAATCCCCAGTACTGCAAAAAATAAAAAAGTAATTTGCAGAATATGTAGTGTTATCACTCCATATTCATGTTATTTTATATAATTTATAACTATGTAATTTATGTAATTTCTCAAGTATCCAAAAATACTATATATGGTTTATGGATTCTCATATATGCAGTCAAAATATAAAAATGTGGTTTAGAAGGATGCAATCTAAAGTCATAAAAGTAGTTGCCACTGGAAAAGTGATGGGAGTAGGCAGGGAAACAAGTGGGCTTCAATTTTATATTTATAAGGTTTTGTTCAACATAAATCATAAGCTAAACTGACAAACACATTATTAATACTTGTAAATTATTAGTGTGGGTGCATGGGTATTTTCATACAGTTCTTTTGCTTCCATTTCTGACTTTTAATTATAAGACAGTAGGAGGGTCTTGTGGATGGATATCACCCTCTCAGCTCAGGAAAAGAATCAGTAGAATCCTCTTTGAACAAATTTTCACACATAATTTTTGAAAGATAAAATAAGCAAACAAAACCTGAGCCAAAATGAATTGAAATTATGCAGGACAATGGATCCATCTGTAGAGGTAGAAAGGAGAGCTGACAGTAGATACCAAGGGTGTTAGTATTTTCCTTCCTGGGAGACTAAGTGTGGTTCTACCACACTGAGTACTTCTGAGGCATTAGTGAACTAAGAACAGGGAGAGTTCATCTTTGTTCCATTAAAATTTGGTTGCAGCATCATTAAAACTAAACTGTTCTGCCTGCTACTGATTTCATCTTGGCTCTCAGGCTGGTTATTTGTTTGTCTGAATGAAGACAGGAAGTACTGCTGGTGGGGCAGGTAAATTGAAATACATAAAGGGGAAGAAGAGTCATACATTAATGAGTAAGAGGGAGCTGATCCCAGAGAGGTTCTCTGTACAATCTTCTCACTGAGAATTTATTTTCTAAATTTGATGACAGAACTGAGTTGCACAAATGCCTGGGATTTCTTTTTTTTCCTTTCCCCAGTTGTGTTGGGTGGTTTTCTTACCTTAGGACTGAAAGGGACTACATGACCCTAAGGGCCTTCTTGTTTACAGACATGGAAACTGAGACCTAGAGAAGTAAAGTTGATTTATTACTGGGCTTCCTTCCAATGCTCTGAAAATGATTCTATTTCTAAAATAGTCCAGTACTATCAAAAAGGCAGATTAATAGGTACTCTTGGCACATCATACCCTCTCCTGATCAAAGAAAAGGCCTTGGCAACCGTGCTCATTTGAACTGGGGAGATAGTCCTTAGCATCAGCTATGTCTATACTTCATCTTCCTCAGAATGTCCCTTATATACTCAGAATGATCTTCAAGAGCTTGAATTAGATATGGGCACCTTCTGCATCCTTTATGATGGATCATGGTATAACCAAATACCCTACATCAATGCTACAGTATGCTCATGTCACTAGATGCATCTTGAGCAATTTTCTCTTCCATCTATATGGAACCCACTACATTTGACAAATACCCTTTTGTCTATAGTTTCACTGATCCTCCAACCCTCCCTGAGTCAGGCTCCATTATCCAAATTTCCAGAGAAGAAAGCTGAAATTCAAGAATTGGTATTAGAGGTTAGAACTCATCTTAAGATGTCCACCTTGAATCTGGGATGCTAGCCATTCCTCAGTCTCTTCTTGCCCTGATACAGCCTTCCTCCTAGGTTAGATGAGCTTGCCTGATACAGACTAACCTGTACTAATGCTCACTTGAGAATGGCAAGCCTATGTGCAGGTTTAGAAGTGGGGGAAGAAGCTAAGGGAGTGGGAAATGATTATCTCCTTCAAAGGATGCATGAAAAAAGTCAATGGAGGCAGCATGATAAAACTTGGACTAATGAAGTTTCAAAGGATTCAGGTCTAAAAGAACAAAATATACTCTAGTGGTTTACAAACCCCTATTGCATCAGAATTACTTGGACTTATTTTCACTTATATAATTTTAGTTCTTGAATAGTGAATAGATTCACACAGCTCCCAAATAAAAAACAACCAAGAGTATATGGTGAGACGTCTCCTTCCAACCTCTATGTCCTGGTGACCTCATTTCCCTTTTTAGAGGCAACAAATGATATCAGTTTCTTGTATGTCTATAATTTTAAGCAACCATAAACAGAGCATAGGTTTCCTCACATGTGTTTTTATACAAAAAGTAAGATTCTATACACATTGCTCTTGCCTCCCCTCCCCCTTTCCCTGCCCCACCAAAACAATGTGTCTTGGAGATCATGTCTTATAAGTACACAATGAGTTTCCTATCTTTTTAATCTGCATTAGTATTCTATTACATGCATATACTATGATATTTATCTAGCCAATTCCCTATTACTAAGTCATTAAGTTGTTTTTAACCTTTTGCTATTACAAACAAAGCTGAAATAAATAACCTTGTGTAATGGATGTCTACGAGAATTAAGTTTCAGTATAAACTCTCATACTATGCGGCCATGTGGCCTTGGGCAAGTCAGTCAGTATTCTGACATTTTAGATATGGGATAAATTTTAATGACCATTAGTTGTAGCATTTTCCTAAGGCATGTATATGGACTACTTTTCCCAAAGGGAAACTGATAGTACATATTAGACTGAGAAGACCACAGTGGGCAGACATTAATAATCTAGAGTTTCACAAATTTATTTAATAACAAGTCCATTCTTTCAGGGTCCAACTATTAACATGCTGTGGAATTAATATTCCTTAGAATATACTTTGAGAAAAGAAACTCTAGTTCCAAATCTTATTTTATTGCTATGAACTCAAAGAGGTTTTGGATATTCGGCATCTAACACTACTTGAATAGTATAGCTCAATAAATACTGTTTGACTTGCTTCAGTCAGTTAGAGATCTGTCTAGGGAGATTACACAAATCTGTAAAATACATTTAGAAAGATTTAAAGAACAATAAAGGAAAAAATTGATGAGGCTTGGATAAGACATGATAAGGCCCCTGTAGTTCAGAGATAAATGAAGGTCATTAATATTTATAGAGGAAGTGAGACTTAATCTGATTCATAAAAGATGAGCAAACTCAAGCACAGAGGTGTGAAGGTCAGACATCCCAAGAAAACACAAGCATGTTCTGGAAGTGAATTTTGACCAGGCATCGAAATCACCAAATTTGATTGGTAAAGATGAATTGTTACCAACCTTCCTGTAGAGGTCTCATTTGACCATCATTACATATCTGCTGTGTGCCAGACACCATTCTAGGTACTGGGGATACAACAGTGAATAAGACAGACAAGTTCTCTAGTCTCATAGAACTTATGTCTTAGAAGAGTGAAAAAATAAGCTGACTGTCTCATATTGGGGATGAGGGCAATAAAGAAAAATACAAAGGAGGATAAAGGGATTTCAAAGAATGTTGAGCTAGAGGGGAAAAAATAGATCTTTTACAAAAAGCAGCCAGGGAAGGCCATTTTGATAAGGTGAGACTAGAGCTAAATCCTGAAAGAAGTAGGGCATCACCAGATTTCTGGAGGAAGAGTATTCTAGGTAAAGGAAGAAGCAAATGCAAATCCAGGTTCATAGATTGGAAGACGTAATATTTATTGTTAAAATGCCCATACTTCCTAAGCAATTTACAGATCTAATGCAATTCCCATCAAAATATCAATGACATTCTTCATAGAAATGGAAAATGAATCCTAAAATTCAATTAGTCAGAACAATCTTGAGCAAAACAACAAAGCTGGAGGCATCAAATTACCCGACCTCAAAACATATTACAAAGCTATAGTAACTGAAAAAGCATGATACTGGCATAAAAGTAGACATATAGACCAATGGATCAGAATAGAGAACTCAGAAATAAATGTATTCTTCTACAGCCAAGTGGACTTTAACAAAGGCACCAAAAGCATACATTGGAGAAAAGATGGTCTCTTCAATAAGTGTGCTGGGAAAACTGGACATTCATATATGAAGAATGAAACTAGAGCCCTATCTCTTACCATATACAAAAATCAACTTAAAACAGATCAAAGACCTAAATGTAAGCCTGAAACTACTAGAAAAAAACAGAGGGGAAACACTTCAAGACATCAGTAAAGCAATTATTTTTTTGAATGAGACTCCAGAAGAATAGGTGACCAAAGCAAAAACAGACAAATGGGATTATATAAAAGAAGCTTCTATATAGCAATAGAAACAATCAATACAGTGACAAGACAACCTATAAAACGGGAGAAAATATTTGCAAATTATTCATCCAACAAGTGATTAATATACAGATATACAAGGAACTAAAAAAAATCTCAACAACAAACAAACAAATAATCTGTTAGAAATGGGCAAAAAACCAAGTGTTGTGGCATATGCCTATAATCCCAGTACTTGGGAGGCTGAGACAGGAAGACTATAGGTTCAAGAATAGCCTCAGAAAGTAGCGAGATTCTCAGCAACCTAGTGAGACCCTGTTTCAAAAACAAAAATTAAAAGAGGCTGGAAGGGCATAGGTCCAAGACTCCAACATATAGGCACAGTAGAAACTTCCTCAATAAAACCCCCAAAGCTCAGGAAATTAAAAAAACAAGAATTAATAAATGGATTAAACTAAAATTTTCTGCTCATCAAAGGAAACC
Organism: Glis glis; assembly: GCA_004027185.1. Lineage (NCBI taxonomy): Eukaryota > Metazoa > Chordata > Mammalia > Rodentia > Gliridae > Glis > Glis glis. Next base: position 37,791 of record PVJS01012167.1, on the reverse strand, counting down.
ATCAAAAGTCTAAAGAGAGAGTCTACAGAATGGGTGAAGATCTTTGCCAGCTATTCCTCTAATAGAGAACTAATATCTAGAATATACAAAGTACTTAAAAGATTGAACACTAAAAAACTAATAACTCAGTCAAGAAATGGGCAATTGAACTAGGCACTTCACAAAAGAAGAAACACAAATAACCAATAAATACATGAAAAAACATCAACATCAGTAGCAATTCAACATCATTAGCAATCAGGGAGATGCAAATCAAATTACACTGAGATCCCATCTAACCCCAATTTGAATGGCAATCATCAAAAAGTCAAACAACAATAAATGTTGGCGAGGATGTGGGGAAGTAGGAAGTCTTATACAGTGTTCATGGGATTGCAAATTCGTGTAGCCACTATGGAGATCAGTGTGGAGATTCCTCAGTAAACTGGGAATGGATCCACCATATGGTCCAGCTTTAGCACTCCTGGGTATATCTTCAAAGAGACTGACACAGAATATTACAATAATACATGCATACAATGTTTATAGAAACACAATACACAATAGCCAAATTATGGAACCAACCTAGTTGTCCACCGACATATAAATGGATTACAAAATTATGGGATATACACACAATAGAATTCTACTTGGCAATAAAGAACAAAATTATATCTTTTGCAGAAAAATGGATGGACCTGGAGAACATTATGTTAAGTGAGATTAGCCAGTCACGGAAAGTGAAAGGGCATATGTTATCTCTCATATGTGGAAGCTAGGGAGTAATCAGGATACAAGAGGGACTTCAGATAATGGAGGAGAAACTAGTGGAGCAAGAGAGGTGGTCTAGGGGACGGAGGGGGAGAGGGAGTATCAATGAAGGAATCACTTCCATTGACATTATGTACATATATGAGAATATCAATGTCAATCTCAATATTCTATATGGGGAAGAGGGCAATGGGGAGGGAGCCAGGGGAAAGTCCATCAGGTGCTGTGTGCATGTATGTTACTATCACTATGAACTCCATTATGATGTGAGACTATAATGCACCAATAAAAGTATTTTAAAAAGGGCTGGGGATATAGCTCAGAGGTAGAATGCCCCTGGGTTCACAAAGGGATTGAAACTAGAAAACAACAGTAATATATGCATACCCATGTTCATGGCAGCACAATTCACAGTGGCAAAATTATGGAACCAACCTAGATGTCCATCAACAGATGAATGGATTACAAAATTATGGGAAATACACACAATGGAATTCTACTCACCAATAAAGAAGAACAAAATAACAGCATTCGCAAGAAAATGGAAAGATCTGGAGAACATTATGTTAAGTGAGATTAGCCAATCACAAAAAAAGAAGGGACACATGTTTTCATTAATATGCGCAACTTAGGGAGTAGTGGGGACACAAAAGGGACTCCAATGGCAACTGAGAACCCTCAGTGGTGCAAGGGAAGGGGTACAAGGGAAGGGTAAGGGTAAGAAAGAAGTGAATCTATGGAATTACTGTCATAAACAATGTGTATATATGAGATTATACCAACATCATTCTCAGTGCTACATATGGGGGGGAGGCGGGTGGGAGGGACACCAAGAGCTGTGTGCATGTATGTTAACACCAAACTGATACTCATTGTGATGTGAGACTACAATGCACCAATAAAAACATAAAAAAAAGAATGCCCCTGGGTTCAATCCCCAGTTCCACAAAAACAAAACCAAAAAGGGCAAATGAATCCAGGCGTGGTGGTGCATGCCTGTAATCCCAGTACTTGGGAGGCTGAGACAGGAGGATTGACGGTTCGAGGACAGCCTCAACAAGTAGTGAGACTCTCATCAACCTAGCAAGACTCTGTTTCAAAAATAAAAATAAAATAGGAATGAGGGTGTAGCTCGGAGGTAGAATGCCCCTGGGTTCAATCCCTAGTGCCACAAAAAAAAAAAAGAAAAAAGGGCAAATGACTTTAGTAGACATTTCTGAAAAGAAAATACACAAAGGGTCATCACATATATATATTAAAAAACGCTTAACATCACTAATCATCGGGGAAATGCAAATCAAAACCACAATGATATCGTCTCACCCCAGTTAAAATGGCTATAATAAAAAATGACAAAAATAGCAAATGCTTGTTGGGATGTGGAGAAAGAACTCTCATACTCTGTTGGTGGGAATGTAAATTAGTATACCCATTACAGGGGGAAAAAAACCCAACAGTGTAGAGGTGCCTCAAAGAGATAAAAATAGAACTACCATATGATCCAGCTATCCCACTATTTGGGTATATAGCAAAAGGAACTGAAATCAGTATGTCCAAGAGACATTTGCACTCACATATTTATTGCAGCACTGTTCGCAATAGCCAAGATATGGAACCAACAAAGGTGCCAGTGATGGATTAATAAAAAAGTGATATATATATATATATATATATATATGTATACATGCATATATTTTAGCTTTAAAATGAATACAATCCTGTCATTTGCAGCAATATAGATGGAACTGGAAGGCATTATGTTAATGAAATAAGCCCAGCACAGAAAGATGAATACTGTCTGTGTGTTCTCACTCATATGTGGAAGCTGACAAAGTTGATTTTATAGAATGAAAGAGTTGAATCGTGGTCATTAGAGGTTAGGAAGTAGAGAGGAGGGGAAAGATAGAAGAAAATTAAATAATGGGTACCAAAATGCAGTTACAAATGAGGAATCAATCCTAATGTTTACAGCATAGCAGTATGACCACAGTTTATTGCATATTTCATATATATTTATTATATATTTAATTTATATATTTCATAAAATCTAGAAGAGAGAAATTTGAAGTTTCCCAATATAGAAAAATGAGAAATATTTAAGGAGACAGAAATGCTAATTACCTTGATTTGATTATTATACATTGTATACCTATATTGAATTATCATATTGTACCCCATAAATATGTACGATTATTATGTCAATTAAAATTTTTAAAGAAGAATTGTATCCAGAATAAAAATGGGCCCTAAAGATGACTCAGTTAAAAAAAAAACAAATTTTACAGATTAAAAACAATTTAAAGGGCAGGGACAGAACATAATTGGCATGTCAAACCAATAAACTGTACCATGGGATTGAACAGTAGGAACACAGAGACTGTCAGGTGTTCAATAAGTATGTGTCCAATCAAGTAAAGAAACAAAGGAAAAAATGAAATACTAGAAAACTGGGTGTTAGTCAAGGCTTTGCTACTAAACACGTTAATTGATTATTACATTATAATACAGACAACATGCTGATTAAATTATTTAACCTTTCTCAACCTCTGTTTCATCACCTACAAAATAGAATAATAATGTTGCTTTGACCAAGAGCGTAGTTCCAGGAATAATATGTTTAATAACATAATTTTTATTAACTAAGTAACTTAACTTTGGCCAGACTGCTAGAATGTTAAGAAATATTATTTCTAAGTTTATTCTTTTCAGGAGGGCCTGAAAAAGCCATCTCTTTATATAACGCTATAGCCTTAAACATTTTCATATTTTATGATTAGGGCAAGACATTGAAACATCTCCCTGCTGCACAGTTAAGAGTGTTCTTCAGAAATAAAGCACGTATTTTATTGCATGATTAGGGAAGTTTCTTAAAAGCAACCTTTAATTATCATTATTCCACCTTCCCCCCAAATGAAACAGATTCAGAGTCAACATTTATTAACAGTCACACATTTAAAACAGTTAGTATTTAGTATTAATTGAAACATATGGAATTGCCTTTTTTTGTGGGTCAGAATAGTTGAACACTGGCAATTTCATATGTTTTAAGCTAGTACTTTAACATATGTTATCTCCCATTTTCATTGGCTATTACTCTCACACAGCACTACTCTTGAAAAGCCTAGGTTAAACACAGAAACAAGTGAACAGAAAACAACTGCAAACTCTCAAATAGATTCTGCAAAATAATGCTGTGACAGAATACTCAGTGTTCTTTTGCAATCTATCCACTAACCATCTGATATATAGATTGTGCATTCATTTCTGTTAATTACAATTCTTAGCATAATTGTAGTAAAAATACTTATCCCACAGATGTTCCCAGAAGTGCTAGGAAAGAGAATATGCCATCCAGCAATATTTCATGAATCCATGAGAGGGGAATTCATAAAAACTGTATAGATCATGACATAAACATCTCCTTGTCTTTTTTTTCCTCTCTCACACCCAAATTCTGGCAATTCCCATGCAGAATAAACCATCTAAGGGAAGTTGGTCTTCAGGCAATGTCTTTTCTGTGTGCCATCTCCTATTCTTTCTACAGTGATTTTTTTTTGAGCACTAGACATATACAAAACATTGACTAAAATAATGGAGGGAGGGACTAAGAAAGATTCTTCTTTGTCCTGGAACCCACAGCCCCTTTCTTTTATCTCTTCTTATACAGGAACAAATTAACTTACATTAATATTATGGGGTATTTATGGGTTCTATTTCAAAGGCATTTTTAAAAGGAGTGCTTGGGAGCCTGGGAGTTGGTAGTTTGGTGTGAGGTATGAGGACAGGAGAAAGTGATGCAGAAACCTAGCTTTTAACAAGAATTCTTTGATTCCTTATGAGATCTATGGATGGGCTCCAGAAAATCTATAAAAACCTTGAAATTTTATGTAAAATTGTGTGTGTGTGTGTATTTCTAAATATACACACATTCATTTTTCTAATATCGATAGTTTTTATTAGAATTGACTGATTATCTTAAAGAGTGTTAAAAGAAGTAGCAGTAAAGTTTGGCTCCTGTGATAAGGGATGAGGGTCTGGGAACTCTCTTTTGACCTGGAGGCCTTCCCTGGGATTTTGAGTGTCAGCATCCAACAGCTGCCTGTTTATTAGGCTGAGTCAGTTGGTTTTCTCAAGCACTGAAAATTTTCTGCTGGCGGTGATGCTCCTGATTGTGCATTGCCTGAGACAGAGGTTTTTTGTGCCCTCCTTATGGCAAAACTCAGCTCCTTATGAAATGAAAATGTTCTTCATGCTACAGGAAAATCACTATCCCTTTACTCAGGTCATGCCAAATATCCAAGAAGGAAGGGCACTTTACAAAACCAGCCTGCTTCTTCTTACCCCCTCCAAGCCTATTAGGCTAATCCCAAATTTACAAAATTACCCACATAGAACAGGAAATGCAAATGTTAAAGTGTTCATAATGTTTGGCCACATTTTTCATGCAATTCACATTAAAGTGTCTAATGTGAAAGTTGAACACACATTGGAAAAGCGATACCAATTACACATAATGTAAGTGAATTTTTAAAATTACAGAAATTTTGAATTCCTTAACCTCTCTAGGAAAGCATAGAACTTTAACAGAAATGTTTGTTGGTGGTGGTTCTTTTATGTTACCCTTAACTTTGTTTCCTTTATTTATATGAAATGAAGTGGGAAGGGAGAAAAAGAAAAAAATGACAGGAAACAGCTATCCACCTCCTTACCAAAATACTAGCAGAAAACCACAGTTATGCTGCCATCTAACAACAATATATTCTGTTTAGGAAACTGCCTGATCCCAGAAACAGCCATGTAACTCTAGACAATAATGAAATTGCATTCTGCACATGCTCAAAACCATCCTCCATAGCTTCTAACCACATTTTTCCCATTTTCTCTCCTGTGAGCGACACTTCAGAAAGGAGCTGTTCCTCAGAAAGGAGCCACGAGTTTCAGAGACGATGGTGGTGGTGATGGTGGGCACAGACATAGTAATGAGAGTTGATTGGGACCTCCAGCTTCAGCTGCCACAAATTTGGGAGATAGGATTTGAATTCTTGACCATTTCTCATCAAACAGAGGAAAAAGTGAGCAATTTTCCTAAGGAGAACAAATGTCTGTCAGGGTAAATAATTTCTGGAACAAAGCCCTTCCTCTAAGGACAATAGCTGGGCTCATTCTCAATTTGTCAAGATATCAGTCATTTCTAAGCTTCTTAAGAGGAAAGAATTTAAGATGCTTTTGATATCATATAAATGTATTAAATTTAGTTTTGCAAACTTTAAAATGGTGTCTCTTGGTTAGTTTTTCCAAGAAAAAGTTAAAAAATATTACTGACAATAACTTATACTCAGATTAAATTTGAAAAGTATTGCCCAAGCCAGGTGTAGTAATGCACACCTGTAATCCCAGTACTTGAGAGGCTGACACAGAAAGATCGCAGGTTTAAGGCCAGCATATGGTAACTTAATGAGACCCGGTTTCAAAAAATAAAATATAAAAAATAGAGCGGGGGTGTAGCTCAGAGGTAGAACGCTCTTGGGTTCAATCCCCACTACCACCACCACCCCAAAAAAAGAGAAAGAACTGTGTTGAAGTGTTGCTCACAAAGTTGACCTGAGATGAGAAAATAAAATATATTACCAAAATTTGAAAACTTGGGGTAACTTCGCATAGCTCCAAGATTTTCCCAAATGCTATCAGGTATGGTTTGCCTCTGGAAGTCAGAGTTCCAAAGGTTGTACATATAATGATGGTTCCATAAGATCTTGGGTTCTAGTCATCTATGTAGTTGCCATGTTCTGTAATTCTAGAATCCAAACTCCCAAATGAATATAATCAACACTCCATGTAATCTGAGGAACACAATCACATAGACATGCTCATGGAACAGAGTAAGCCTGAAAGTCAAACATCCACACTGAGGTAATACAGCTCTTAAAGGGATCAAATGACACCAGAGACAAATGAATCAAGTTGTTGTGGCAACTGATCCAAAGTGTGGTCCAGCTGTTCCCAGTGTGTTTTTCCAACATCAGAGGCTATTAACTCAAGGCAAACCATAAAAATACCTCCTTGCTCATAAAAAAGACATTCCCTGTCTCCTACACCAGATTGCTCATCTCCTCGGGCCATGGTCTGCCCTTTCCCATTTGCTCTTGTCTTCTGCTCATCAGAGTAAGATTTTGAGAGAATCCTGCCAAAAATTACACTTGGGTTCCCTAATTCAACAGAAAGAAAGGTTCCCTCAGAAGACTGAGGGAGCGTGTGACTCCTCCACCCACAGTCACACACACAAATTCATTTATCATCTTCCCAGCCCACTTCTTTACACCAGGTGTTTATACTCAGCCTATCCATCTGGGCAAATGCTTTCAAAGTGCATTCACTTGGAAGCTGAATGATTTCTTTTATTTTTCTATAAAATAGATTATGAACTATGCCTATTAAAAAGAACTGGTAACGAAAATAGTGTAGTGGAAAGAGCATGGACTCTGCTCTGTGAACAGACCTCAGTTAAATCCTGGATCATTATTTACTAGCTGCGAGTCCTTAGACAAGTTATGCACTCCTCTTCAGTTTACTTACCTCATCTGAGGAATATGATGGTAATGATATTTATCTTGGTAGGGAAGTACTTCTCAGACTTTAATGTGCCTATGAAACACCTGGGGGGGTCTTATTAGACTGTAGATTCTAACTTAGTAGGTCTGGGGTGGGGCCCTGAATTCTCCCTTTCTAAAAACTCCCAGGTGATGCTGATGCCGCTGGTCACCCTTTGGTGCCAAGGTTGTATGGGGTTTCCAGGATTGAACTTTATGTAAAGAAGCTACAACAGTATTTGGCACATGGAAGGCTTTCAGTTAATGTTAGCTTTTACCTATTATTTTTATCTCTTCACTCTCATACAATATATTGCACAAATACTAACTGTGCACGCAAGAGCATTTATTCCTCTGAGGATTTGCACTTTGAGATAGCAAAATAGAACTCTAGTGGCATAAAATCTCCCATTCTTTTCTTCTAAAATAAAAAGGGAAATAGAAAGGAAAGATGGTTAGATTGGTTAGAAATATCAGAAACTAGCCAGGTGTGGTGGTGCACGCTTGTAATCCCAGTATTTGGGAGGCTGAGACCGGAGGATCCGGGTTCACGGCCAGCCTCAGCTACTTAGTGAGGTCCTCTGCAACTTAATGAGGTCCTGTTTCAAAACAAAGAATAAAAAATAGAGCTGGGGGTGTAGCCCAGAGGTAGAGTGCCCCTGGGTTCAATCCCCATTACTGCAAAAAAAAAAAAGAAGTATCAGAAACTCCTCCCTAGAAGCTGGTTGTACTTTTGACGGTAACAGCCTTTCAGAAAAAATCCAGTGAGAGTTTGATAAAAGCAACTGGAGACCATTAGTCTCAGTTTCCATTTAGCTGCATGAAGTTCTTAATATACCATAGTTTACACCTTTTTATGGTTCTTGCCAAGGAAGGAAATTATTCAGAGATAATAAATTTATTTTCCCATTTGAAAGTATTCTGCTTAAAAGTCAAGAATGTATACAGAAGAAAATAACAACTTCTAAAAGGCACCATTGTATGAGTGTACCATGTGGGTCATTTTAAAAAATTCTACAACTTTTTGAACATTTAAGGATTTGACTTCCATAAAAATAATTAATAATCATAACCAAAATTTATTAAATGCTCACAATCACAAGTACCATGCTGAATGCTTTACATGCACCATCTCTTTTGTCCCCACAACAATCCTGTGTGGTAGAAGCTATTATGACACCTCAGACCCATTCCCATCTTAGAAACTTCAATCTAGGTGCTCCCTCTGCCTGGAATATACTTCCCTACAGTGTCTCCTTAGCTAACTCACTCACTTCCTTTATATGTTGGTGTACATCCCACCTTCTAAAAGATCAGTCTATTAATATTACAGTCTGCTGTCCTTCCTTTAGCACTTCCTGTATTACAACACTGACTTTCTAATATCTATATAACTTACTTATATTTACTGCTTATCGTCTTTCTACTTACCCACTCCTAGATCCCCTACCCTGAATGCAAGCTCTTAAAGGGCAGAGATTTTTCTCTGCGTTGCTCATTGACATATTCCAAGCATCTGGAACAGTGTCTGGCCCAGAGTAGATGTTCAATAAATATTTTTTGAATAACTGAATATCTTTTTCATAGATGCAAAAGCTGAGATTCAGTGCAATTAAATAACTTGTTCAAGATAAACGTTAGAAACAGGATTCAAAACCAGAGTGTTATGATTTAGTTATAGAATGTCCTCCAGAAAAGCTCATGTGCTGACAATGCAGAAATGTTCAGAGGTGGTGGAAGCTATTATGATACCTCGGACCAACTCCCATCTTAGAAATTTCGATCTAGGTGCTCCCTTGAATCAGGACTCTAACCTCATCAGTGGATAAATCCATTTGGTGGATTAATAATTTGAATGGACTTACTAGGTGGTAACTGTAGGCAAGTAGGGTATAGTTGCAGGAGGTAAGTCACTGTGGATGTGGCCTTGGAGACTATATCTGTCCCTGGTCCCTGCCCACTCCTACTTCCTAGGTCTCCAGGAATACTGCCCTCTTTTGGAAGTACAGTCCCAGATCCTCCTTAAAGGATCATTACAATTTCCTAAGGCCACTATGCTACTCAATGAACCAGAAGAAATCAATTAGTTCATGAGCTAAGATCTTTCTCATTTGGCTGGTTGAACACCTGCAGTCAACTATAGGGGAAGAATATGAAGGGAGGCAAAAGGTATTTGGAGGATGTGAAGAAGAGGGTTCAGATGGGACACTGTTCACTGACTGAGGTGGTGGTGGTGGTGGTGACTATGAGGGGACCTCCTAGAAATCTGGGCGTGAAACTCATATTTATATCTAAAGCTTAGGGTCCAAGGGAAATAGACAGAAGGTGCATAGCTCAATTTTTCATTCCCCTGACTATGGTTTCCCACCCTAGAAAAGGACATTGTCCCCTTTTGCTTCCTTGTTTATTCATAACATCTAGCACAGTGCCTGCACATTGTAGGTACTCAAGGAAATATTTTGCATGAATTAATGAAACATTAATTCACAGAGTTAATCCACATACCTGCTCTCTTTCCTCCTTAGGCTGAAAAGGTTATAGGCAAAAGTCTTGAAGCATCTGCAGAGTGCTATAAAAATGCTCAGAAATACAATATGTGCTACACGTCTGTATATGCTTTAGTAAGATACTTTCATAAATACAGAGAGATTGTAAATGATCATAGACAGAAGGAAACTCAACTTTTGTGAGTGATCAATATATTGTGTGTACTGGGCCAAGTGCTTTTCATATATTACCTCATTTATTCTTCACAGTAGTTTTGTGAGGTGGGCAGTAATCCCAATTTATAGATGAGAAAACTGAGCTCTGAAGGATTTAGTTTTTACCCAAGGTCATAAATATACTAAGGGCCAGAAAGATTCTCTCCAGGCCTGTTTGACTTCAAAGCCCTTGTTCTTTCTACCAAATCATGATATACAGTCCTATAGGTTCTTTGCTTCCAAAATAGTGTTTTAAATAAGTTTAACACTCCTGTGAATCACTGACTTTTTAAAATATTTTTTGTAACTTTTTTCTAAATAAGCTCCACATTTTGTTTGCATTTCTGCTCTAAAATTGTTATTTATGTGATAGATTTCTTCAGTTTTTCCTTTTATGCAGAATCTTTGTCTAACAAATCATTCTAATGTCCCATTACCCCTAGAAATGTTCATGAATTTCCAATAGATGCTATTCTCAGAGTCATTTTGCTCACATTTACTTATATTGTGGGAAAATTCATAGTTGCTCTTGCAATTCCTTTTTTTAAAATGTTCATTTTTATGCTTTTAAATGTAGCTAAAAATCTAACTTGTAAAATTGATTTCTTAAAATTGATCTCTTTAAGCCTCCAGCTGTAGTATACCCATCATATTTTGTTTTTCTGCAACAGCAGAATAATGTATATAACTGTGGACTAAAACCAAAGAGAGAAAATTGCTGACTTTTATATAAGAGAAAAACTTATTGAAAATTAAATGACTTGAAGCTACAATTTTGATGACAAGGAGCAGGAATTTCCTAAAGGTCAATTCCCAGGAGAGTTTTTCTTATATTTTTTCTCCCATCCACATGTCAGAAAAGAAGCTACTGAATTAAGTTTTATGCCAAAAACTATGGTGAGGGATGTATTCTTAGAAATCAAATCCAGCCGGGAGTGGTGGCGCACGCTTGTAATCCCAGTACTTGGGAGGCTGAGACTGGAGGATCCCGGTTTGCGGCCAGCCTCAGCTACTTAGTGAGGCCCTCTGCAACTTAGTGAGACCCTGTTTCAAAATAAAGAATAAAAAATAAGGCTGGGGGTGTAGCTCGGAGGTAGAATGCTCCTGGTTCAATCCCTAGTACCGCAAAAAAATAAAAAAAGAAATCAAATCCTGGCACTCATCTTCTATGGCGGTGGTTCTCAAGCTCCCAAGAACATCCGAATCACCTGGAGAGCTTGTTAAAACAAACTTCTGGGTCCTGATTCCCATAGTTCCTGATTCATTGGGTCTTGAATGGGGCCTGAAAATCTGCATTTCTAACAAGTTCCCAGGTGATGCTGATGCTGCTGGTCTAAAAAACACATTGAGCGGCTATATGACATTTTTTTTTTTTTTGCGGTACCGGGGATTGAACCCAGGGGCATTCTACCTCCGCGCTACACCCCCAGCCCTATTTTTTATACTTTATTTTGAAACCGGGTCTCACGAAGTTGCGGAGGCCTCACTAAGAAGAGAGAGAGAAAGAGAGAGAGAGAGACAGGGAGAGAGAGAGAGAGCAAGCTGAGGCTAGCCGCGAACCCGGATCCTCTGGTCTCCACCTCCCAAAGTACTGGGATTACAAGCGTGCACCACCACGCCCGGCTCTGTATGACATTTTAACACTCAGGGCTGCTGTGCTCAATCAGGAAGCTCAGGAAGGTAGTAGTTCTCAATTCTCACTAATCCTCAGAATCACCTGATGAACTTTTTTTTATTTTTATTGGTACATAGCAATGATATATCATGATGAAGTTCAGAGCAACACAGACATGCATGCACACAGCAGTTGGTGAGCTCTCCTCCCTAGCTCCCACCCTGCACCCTCCTCTTCCCCATGCACAAAAGTGAGATTGGCACTGATAATTTTGTATATGTGCAACATGCCAATTGAAGTGTTTCCTTCAACTTGATAAACTTCTTAAAAATATTGCTATCTGGACCATACAACCAGATATATTTTTTTTATTCTTTGTTCTCTGGTGGGGCCTAGGTACTGGGAACAATTGAATTTGGCTAACTTGATTAATATTAAAAAATTTCATACTTTTTGAAAATTAAAAATTTAAATTTGTCTTATCAAAAGTAATATAGAGGTGGAAAATGCATGATTTCAGGTTAAACATAGTAGTTTAAATAGAGGGATTTACTAAAACTCCTTCTCTAAGCCCCACTAAAATAGTAACTGGATTAAAAATAATTAAAAGGCATTAACCCACAAGATAAAGGAACAAAGCAAGAAAAAAACAGCAATTACAATGTTGACATTAGAAGACAGAGCTGGGGGCGCTGGGTGTGGTGGCGCACGCTTGTAATCCCAGTACTTTGGGAGGCGGAGACCGGAGGATCCGGGTTCGCGGCCAGCCTCAGCTCTCTCTCTCTCTCTCTCTCTCTCTCTCTCTCTCTACTTAGTGAGGCCCTCCACAACTTCGTGAGACCCGGTTTCAAAATAAAGTATAAAAAATAGGGCCGGGGGTGTAGTGCGGAGGTAGAATGCCCCTGGGTTCAATCCCCGGTACTGCAAAAAATAAAAAAAAGAAGACAGAGCTGGGTGTGGTGGCGCATGGTTGTAATCCCAGTATTTGGGAGGCTGAGACAGGAGGACCCAGGTTCGTGGCCAGTCTCGGCTATTTAGTGAGGCCCTCCGCAATTTAGTGAGACCCTGTTTCAAAAAAAAAAAAAGAATAAAAATGGGACTGGGGGTGTAGCTCAGAGGTAGAATGACCCTGGGTTCAATCCCTAGTACCTCCCCAAAAGAAGAAGAAGAAGAAGCCAGAAGGAAGAGTGGTAACTGACTTAGTTGACCAGAGAAAGCTGAATTCTACATCTGTGGTGAAGGAATCCTAAAATAGAGCTGATTCTTCCTGCAGAACCCCAGGAAGTCTCAGGAGCTGGAAATACCAGGTGCCTTTGAGAAGAAGGGGTGAATGAACTGAAACAGGAAAACAGAGAACAGTCAGACCCTCTGATTCCCACCCTCTCTCTACATAGCCAGTTCTTGGGGTGTGTTCCAGGGACACCTGGGGGTTCCCACAACCCTTTCTTCAGCAGTCTTTTGAGACCAACACTATTTTTCATATTGATACTAAGATATTATTTGCCTCTTTCACTTTCATTATTTCAGTCAGTGTAGAGTGCCATTTTCCAGAGTTTATATGACATATGACAACATCATTGCTCTCACAATTAATGGAAGGTTTGCTTGCATATTCTTGTTCTGAGACTTTTCTAAGGTATGCTTTGGATACAGATGTATGTTTTCCAAAGTCAATTCAGTTTGTTTTCAATACTTTCTACTGTGTTCTTCTTTTTTTTTTTTTTTGCTGTACTAGGGATTGAACCCAGGGGCATTCTACCTCCGAGCCACACCCCTAGCCCTATTTTTTTATTCTTTATTTTGAAACAAGGTCTCACTAAGTTGCGGAGGGCCTCACTAAGTAGCTGAGGCTGGCGGCGAACCCAGATCCTCTGGTCTCAGCCTCCCAAGTACTGGGATTACAAGCGTGCACCACCATGCCCGGCTCTCTACTATGTTCTTACATGCTGTTTTCCATTATACCTGCTAAACATGTATTATTATAATAATCTAGTAAGTTATTTTGCAATAACATTTTAAAATTATTTTGAAGTTTAAAAATTTAGAAAAGAAATTCGAGGTAAGTTACTGAACTGCACTGACTGAAAAAGTAGAGGTTAGTTGAGCGATTAATAGAACCTTGTATCGGTGACATTGCTGCTGCCCATTGGATGAAATGTCATTAAAGGAAATAATACCAGAAGCACTTCCCAACAATAGAGTAACTTGTTAAATTAAAGGTTTATAGGGAAAATGATACAAAGTTAATATCCCATTAGAAGTGTACATTTGCCTCACAAATGCATACATCTAAAGACATAGCTTTTTTCTTTTATCTGTCCAGTATCTACATCAATTAATCATCAATGATGATCTTTATGTGAATTCTTAGAAATAAAAACAAATTATGATGAAATGAATAAAGTATAAAATCATTTATTTTACTCTCGTGGTTTACATTTAGAAAACCGTTGACATTTGGACTGATGGTCTAATGCAACAGTGGGTAAAACTGCTAGTACCTTAGCACAGATCAGGTCAGGAGTATCAAACTGTACTGCTGGTCATTAGTACATGTTTGCAATAAAAATGCCAGCTTCACTTAAGAATGTCCTTGATAAAGTAATAAAAATAAGTTTGTTAAACTCCAACCCTTGAGTACACTTAAAAAATAGTCCACATATCTAAAGGGAAATACCCATACCTGGCTCCACAGCTAAGCATGGCTATTGTCTTGAGGTCTAACACTTCTGTGTTTGAGTTGCAAACTTCCTTGGTCAGTTTTTTAATGAAACAATATTTTCACTTGAAAGAACAACTGCAGAAAAATTATGGTTACTTAGACTTGGGTATTTAGAAGACATTTTTCTCAGAAACAAGGTGGTCTTGTCATGTCATGGAAAACATCTCATGGAACTTGTCTAATCAGCTTTTTTTTTTTTTTTTTTTTTTTTTTTTTTTTTTTTTTTTTTTTTTTTTTTTTTTTTTTTTTTTTTTTTTTTTTTTGCAGTACTAGGGATTGAACCCAGGGCATTCTACCTCTGAGCTATACCCCCAAGCATGCACCACCACGCCCGGCCTAATCAGCGTTTTATGCTTCTCTCTTAAATAAGATTAGAAAATTAAGCATCATCAGACATTTGGGGTAAATCTTTAATTTGAAAGCCAGAGATAAGATAAACAAATGGGAAAAGGAGGAAAGGTCAGAAGAAATAACACTAAAGAAGAGACCATTAAAAAAAACTTATTGGTAAAAGAAAGGGCTGAGTGGAGGAAGGAAAGAAAATAGGAAGTAAAGAAGGAAAATAAAACTAAAATTGATATCTTCACTGAGGAAATAGAAGATATTTATATGCATAAACAAGGGAAGTAGTGATTAAAAGGATATTTTGAGTAATTAAAAAAACTTTTGAAATAACAGAAATGTAAATCTCTATAAAATTTTGATAATTATGGGGATTTATCAGAAAACAGAAGAAAAATAAAGCAGAAAAATATATAGAAATCAAAGTACTGTTTGAGGAGTTCCAATATCTGACTAATAGATACAGTTCCTGATAGAGCACAAAAAAGAGAGGAAAGGAAAAATAATATCAAAGAAAAAATCAGGGGGAAATTTTTCCTAAATTGATAGGGCATGAATTGAAAGGGTCTACTACATACCTAATAGACAGAATAAAGAGAGCCACAGAGGATCACTAAGTACAGGGAGAAGATCTTTAAATGTATCAAGAGAGAAGAAAGAAGGGCAAATAAAAGGATTAGGAATTTTTAAAGGCAACGGAGCCTGGTGTGGTGGTGCACACCTATGATCCCAGTACTTGGGAGGCTGAGACAGGATGATCGCAGGCTCAAGGCCAGCCTCAGCAACTTAGCAAGACCCTGTTTCAAAATAAAAAGGGCTGGCAGTATACTTTGGAGGTAGAATGCCCCTGGGTTCAATCACCAGCACACACAAAAAAAGCACTGGCTTTTTGAATAGTTACAGGGAAACTAGAATAAAATGCAGCCCAAGTGTCAAAATCTGAGGGAAATCTATGTGCATCCAAAATATAAATCAAACTCTAATACAATGTCTCAACATGTTTACCTCTCATTTATCTTTTCTCAGGAAGTCCCTGAGAGAAATACACCAAATTAAGGAGTAAACCTCAAAGAAGGGCATGGATCCAATAAACAAGAAAGTCAAAAGGAATCCCCAGGATGATGGTGAAGGGCAATCCCAGGACAACAGCTGTTCAGGAAGCACAGAGATCAACTGGTCCAGATGGGAGCAGGAGGAGGGATGACTCCAGGAGTGGATCTCCGAGGAGATGAAACTGATGGTTACCTACGGTGTCTGAATCTAGAAAGGAGATTTACTGCTGTGGTACAGTTTAGGGATGAATTAGGGATAGATTTATAGGAAACTAAGCAAATGAAAAAGAGGCAGTTACTAACTTCGGGGGAACAAAAGGTTGTGAAAGGAAGAAATGTAATCATCGTACATCATGTCCCCTGTAAATAATCTACATAGTAATAAATTATAAACACTGAATTCTGATCTAACCAATAATTGAGATATAAGAATTGAAGGATAGAGAAAGGGAAGTAAGAATATTTGGGTATGTGAGGAGCTAGGG
Organism: Glis glis; assembly: GCA_004027185.1. Lineage (NCBI taxonomy): Eukaryota > Metazoa > Chordata > Mammalia > Rodentia > Gliridae > Glis > Glis glis. The sequence continues at coordinate 21,536 of PVJS01012167.1, read as the reverse complement.
AAATATGAGAACTGAATTCTCATCTTCTAGCAGGAAATTAATATATATTTGAATTAGAAAAAAATCAAGAAAAAGCTGCATCAGACTGTTATTTGGAAATATGAATGAATGGCAGAAGAAGTAGCTAAAGCTATGAATGTTGCTTCTGGAACAGGGAAATTGATGGTGGGAATTGTGGAGCTGGGCACTGATGATATTTTTTTAATTATAAAGAAAAATGCATTACATGCATATTGCAAAAAAAATGGAAACTACAGAAAAGTAAAATGAGAAAAGAGTCCCCATGTTCCCTACATTCAGGGATTAACACTATTAATCTATTGGTGCCTTTTCTTTGGACTTATATTTATGTTCATTTTTATGTTGTTGAGACATAATTTTTACATTTTATATTTACTTTATTCATTTAACATAAAATTTTCTCATTTGTGTTTAAAAAACATTTTCACTGCAATGTATTATTTTATAATCAGTAAGATTATTCTTTTAGGTATAACAGTTTAGGCTTTCCCTCAATATTATATCAGGAAAAAAATTCAAACCTATACTTATTTCCTTCACTTTACTTAGTTTGGGTTTAGTTTGTTCTTTTTCTAGCTTCTTCAAGAAAAAACTAAAATCATAGTTTTTGTTTGTTTGTTTGTTTGTGGTACTGGGGATGGAGCCCAGGGAATTCTACCTCCAAGCTATACCCCAGGCTGATTTTATTCTTTTATTTGGAAACAGGGTCTCACTAAGTTGCAGAGAGCATCACTAAGTTGCTGAGGCTGGCCTCAAACCTGCGATCCTCCTGTCTCAGTCTCCTAAATACTGGGATGACAAGTGTGTGCCACTACGCCCGGCTAAAACTTTGGTTTTAAGTGTTTCTTCTTTCCTAATATAAGCATATAGACTTTACATTTATCTTAATGCTCTGCTTTTGCTGACTATCAATTTTGATGTAATGTGTTTTTATAATCATTTCAAATTATTTTCTGCTTTCCTTCATGATTTCATCTTTGCTCTACAGATTATTTTTAAATGTGTCAGTTTCCAAATATTTATGTTTAATATATATTTATTAATAAAATCTACCTTAAATTCTTTGTTATGAAAAACATACTCTATATTATTTCAATAAAATTTATTGAGACACGTTTTACAGCTAAGCATATGGTTTATCTTGGTGAATGTTTCATGTACCTTTGAAAAGAATATGTTCAATTGTATTCCACAAATGTCAATTGGTTCTAGATGATTGATAATGTTATTCAAATCTTCTACATCTTTACTGTTTTTATTTTAACCTAGTTGTCCTAAAGAGATATTTTAAAATATCCAACTGTAAAGGTTTGGATTTAGAACGTCCCCCTAGCTCTCGCAGAAACAAGGTAGCAATGTTGGAAGTGAGGCTTGGTTGCTATGAAGGTGTCCTGGGGATGTGGCTTTGGGAATTATATATGTCTCTCCTCTCCCTGCTCTCTCTCTCTGCTTCCAGCCTCCATGATGTAAGAGTGGATCCTTGCATGCTCTCCCTCTGATTCCTAATGCCATGCCATGAGCTCCACAGACCCAGACTGACATGGACTTAATCTCTAAACCTCCAAAAACTATAAGCAAATAAATCTTCCTTCCCTAAGTTGGATGGTCAGTTGTTTTGGATTATATCAGTGAGAATGTTGACTGAGACAGAAATTAGTGCCAGAGGAGTGGGGTTTCTAAATCTGACCATGTGGATTGTGAGGCATTGGAACTGGTTTGTGAGAGGAAGATGGAAGAGCCAGAATATTGCTAGGAAGGCAGATGGTAAAGATTGTTCTCAGGAGACTTCAGAGGGCAAAGAGACTTCATAGGAAAATGGAGTAGAGCGTACATGTTACATTCTGGCAAAGAACTTATCAGCATTTTGTCTATGTTCTGAAACTTTGCCTGAGGCTGAATCTAAAGATGATGGACTGATTAATCTGGTGGAGGAAATCTCACAACAGCAAAATATCCAAACTGCATTATGGATGTTAATGTCTGTGTTGAGCCAATTGTACAGTGAATTTCAGAAGCAGAAAGCAAAGCAGAGACTATAGATTTGTAGTTTGCCCAGGAAGGTATGTATAAAATTGGGGCCTAGAGAGATGATGATGTGGAAGAAAGTAAGATGGGTGAAAGGAAGGTGGAAGCTGTGGCCATTACGGATGTGGGTCCAGCAGTGGTCATGATGGAGGTGGGGCCAGGAGTGGCCATGAAGGAGGTGGACCCAGCTGCAGCTCAGATGGAGGCAGGCCCAGTGGCAGCAAAGATGGAGGCAAGCCCAGCAGTGGTCATAATAGAGGTTAGCCCTGCAGCTGTGATTGAAAAGGGCCCAGAAGTAGTGATTAAAGAAGGTGTGACCACCTTTCCTGCTGGCAGTCGATCTCATCTCAGTGCTCATGTAACGCTGGCTTTGCTGGAAGAAAGGGGTCATGGAGTCCCCCCCCCCCAGATTTCAAAGTAAGACCCAGGAAGCCAGGAAATGTGTGGAAGGGTTGGAATCCCTGCAAGTAGGAACAAATGGGGCAATCTGTGAAGCTGTGAGGGTGAAGCTAAGTTTTCATGGGAAACTACCAAGATTTAGAGATAGCAGAAATGTGGAATGAACACAAAATAAAGCTTCAAGCTGTGAGCCATGGAGACAGGCTAGAAGAACCAGTATGCCGCCAGCTACAATCAACCAGGCCATGGGGTGGGGCTGCCAAGGCCCCTTGGAAATCACATCTGACCATCATGTGCCCTGGATGCCAGAAGTGGAGCTGCAGGAACAAATGCTTGCCCTGCTGGGTTTTGACACCATTTTGGTCCATTCCTTCTTTCTATGGTACTATTCCTCCCTTTTGGAATGCAAATGTTTACTCTGTGCCACTGTGCATTGGATTATGTAACTTGTTTTTTGTTTTTACAGATGTTCACAGCCAAGAGTTTACCTTGAGTCTGAGAAGACTTTGAACTTTGAACTTTTGAGTGATGCTGGAACTGTTGACTATGGGAACTCTTGGAGATGGAATAAATGCATATTGCATTATGAGGTGGCCATGAGGGCTAGGGGGGCAGGGGCGGAGTGTAATGGTTTGGATTTAGAATGCCCCCCTAGCCCTCACAGAAACAAGGTAGCAATGTTGGAAATGGGGCTTGGTTTCTAAGGAGGGTTCCCTGGGGTCGTGGCTTTGGGAATTATATATGTCTCCCCTCCCCTGCTTTATCTCTGCTTCTAGCCTCCATGATGTGAGAGTGGATTCTTGTGCTCTCCCTCCCTCTGCTTCCTGCAGCCATGCCCTGAGCTCCACAGATCCGGGGTTACATGGACTGAACCTCTAAATATCCCAAAACTGTGAGCAAATAAGTCTTTCCCATAAATTATGTGGTCAGTTGTCCTGGATTACAGCAGTGAGAATGTTGACCTAGACACCAAGTATGATAGTAGATATGTCTATTTTTCTTCCTTTGGTTTTGTTAGGTTTTGGGGTATGTTTTGAATCTCGGTTGTGAGGTACTGTATTAATTTTCCATTGCTGCTCTAAACAAATTATCACAGCAAATTAAAGTATTCCAAATTTATAATCTTCTAGTTCTATAGGTTAGAAGTCAATGTGGATCTCACTGGGCTAAAAATCTAAGTACTGGGAAGGCTATTTTCCTTCTGAAGGTGCTAAAGAATAATCTATGCCCTTGCCTTTTCCAGCTTCTAAAGGCTGCCCACATTCCTTGGTGCATAGCCCCTCCCTCCATCTCAAGTTCAGCAGCATCTCAAGTCCTTCTTACATGGCATCGCTACAACTTCCTCTTCTATAGTTAGATCTCCTATACCTCCTCTTTTCTGTTCTCCTTTTCACTCTTTTGGTTATACTGGGTTCAACCAGATAATACAGAATAAGCTGCATACTTTAGGTTAGCTGATTAGCAACCTTAGTTCCATCTGCAACTTTACTTCCCCTTTAGATGTAATGAAACATTTACAGGTCCTGGAGATTAGCATGCAGACATCTTGGGGGGGGGGACCATTATTCTGCCTATCACAGGTATACACATTTATGATTATTATGCATTCCTGATGAAATTACCCTTTTATCACTATAAGTAGTCTCCTCTTCTTTGGAAACACTCCTTGTTTGTATCTATTTTGTCTAGTATCAATATAGCACCACTAGCTTTTCATTATCATTGCTTGCAAGGTATATCATTTACATCATTTTACATTTAATTTATCTATGTATGTCTATTTAAATGTGTCTCGAGTTGGGCGTGGTGGAGCACGCCTGTAATCCCAGCACTTGGGAGGTTGAAACAGGAGGATCATAGGTTCGAAGCCAGCCTCAGCAACCCAGTGAGGCTCGCATCAACTTAGTGAGACCCTGTTTCCAAATAATAAAATAGGGCTGGGAGTGTAGCTCAGAGGTAGAACGCCTCTGTGTTAAATCCCCAGCACCACCAAATAAATAATTAATGTGTCTCCTGTAGGTAACATATAGTTGGGTCTTTTATAGCATCCAATCTGATAATCTTTGCTTTTTAATTATACTGTTTAGAATGATTATGTTTAATATAACTATTAATGTGGTTGTGGTTAGATTTACCATTTTGCTATTTGATTTGTATTTTTTTCATTTATTTATTTTTTCATTTATTTTGTCTTTCTGTTCCTCCTTTCCTGTTTTTTGATGCAAATTATTTCTTAGTATTCCATTTTAATTCCAATACGGCTTTTTAGCTATACCTTTTGTTAGTGTGTGTTTTTTTTTTTTGCGGTACCGGGGATTGAACGCAGGGGCGTTCTACCTCCGCGCTACACCCCCGGCCCTATTTTTTTATGCTTTATTTTTGAAACCGGGTCTCACGAAGTTGCGGAGGGCCTCACTAGGTAGAGAGAGAGAGAGAGAGAGAGAGACAGAGAGAGACAGAGAGAGAGCGAGTGATAGATCGTGCGCGCATGCGCGCTGAGGTTGGCTGCGAACCCGGATCCTCCGGTCTCCGCCTCCCAAAGTACTGGGATTACAAGGGTGCGCCACCACGCCCGGCCTGTTAGCATGTTTTAAGTGATTCCTCCAGGAATACAATGTCACCCTTACTTATCACAGTCTTCTTAGAATAAATATTAAACTACTTTATGTAAAAGACCTTGCAACAGTATAATTGCATTGACTGCCTCTTCCCTTCCTCATCCTTTGTGGCATTCTTGCCATATATTTTTATATCTATATATGTTGTAAACCGCACAATTAAATTTGTATTTTTGCATTAGATTCTATATTTACTTTATTTTTATTGTTGTTATTTTGCAGCACTGGGGATTGAACCCAGGGGTGCTCTACCATTGAATTACATCCCCAGCCCTTTTTTATTTTTTATTTTGGGACAAGGTCTTACTGAGTTTCCCAGGCTGGCCTTGAAGTTGCAATCCTCCTGCCTCACTCCCTAGTAGCTGGGATTGCACCTGGCAATCCTGTTGTTTTTTTAAATAACTTAAGTGAAAAAATAGACTTTTATGTTTAACCACAAACCACTTCCAATACTCTTTGTTATTTTTAGAAATCCAAATTTCTTTCTGGTGTTACTGTCTTTTTGTCTGAAGAGCTTTAGTATTTCTTGTAGCATAAACTTACTGGCTTTTATTCATCAAAAATGTCTCCATTTCATTTTCATTTTAAAGAGTAGTTTACTGATGGAATATTATTCAGCCATAGAAAGAATGATATCCTGTTATTTGTGGCAGCATGGTTAAGCGTAGAGAACAATATGCTAAGTGACTTGAGTCAGTCACAGAAAGGCAAATACTACATGATCTCACTTATATGTGAAAGCTAAAAAAGGTAACCTCATAGAAGTAGAGAGTGGAATAGTGGTCATTAGAGGCTTTTATAGTTTACATTTCACTGCTGATGTTTCCCCATGTAATAACTCAATATGGACATTTTCCCTTACCTCTGAATATTTACAATAGCTTCTTTAAAATCTTTGTCAGTTAATTCCAATATCTGGGTCACCTCAGGATTTTTATTCATTGCTTATTCTCTTGGCCAGGGTTCACATTTTCCTGTTTCTTTGCATATCTAGTAATTTTTTAAAATTGCGTACTGGAACAAGTACTGTAGAGACAGAAGAATGTTGGTTCTGGGTTTATCAGGAGATTGAAGGAATGACTGATCATCTTGCTCTTGTGGAGACATCAGTTTATGTTTTGGGTAAGTCTCTTTTAGTTATACTTCAGTCTTAGGGCAAATCCTTAGTCCTGGGATATAGACTTTACTCCTAAGTTGTAACTCTTTTAGGTCTCATTAGAAAGAACAAGGTATTTGTTAATTCCCTCTAAATTTGTGAGATTCAAATTCCAATCTCTGTCTCTCACGTGATGACACCAGTGAAACTTCTATCCAACTTTTTTAGGTTTCTAGCTGTTGCTTTCCACCAGGCTCTTGGAGTCTCCCACGAATATATGCATTTAGGGATCAAAGTTTTGAGGGAAGTTCCTATACATATTTAGCATTATTCCTCTGTAGTTCCTTCTTTCTGAGATTTTCACTCTGAAGTTTTAGCCTCTGACTCCTTCTGACACCTCAAGCCAATACAACCATGTATTTCTGTTTGAGTTCTAGTTACTTTATCATGCATGGGTAGTTAGTAGTTAATAGGAAAAGTTATGTAAGTTTAGCTCTCATCTAGTACCATTTACTTCTTTCAAGGATTGAATACCTTCCTCTAGTTTCCACCTCCTTTTGGTTACTCTTTAGTGTTTTACATTTCTTTTTTAAAGTACATGTCCAAATTTTATCATTGCTATCTATACAAGGGTGATTCTGATACAAGCTATTTCATTATATTTATAATGAGAACTTCATCTCATTAACTCCTGCTGGACTTCCTACATGAGTTGGTGGACAGGACCAATGAGTAGTTATATACCTTGATCCTCAAAATATAGAAAATTCAAGAACATGAGCTTCCAAATCAAAATAGTCAAATCACAGAAATCTGTTTAGTCATGACTTCAGAATCAGAATTCTGGTTTGTTCAGTCTCCAAGCTCAGTATCCTAACATTGAACTAAAGTTTTTTTTGCCAGGTATATATCCATTTATCATATGACAAACTGCAAATTCTATGTTAGTTTCCCCCTTTTTTTCTGACAATGATTCTTGCTTTCCTTTGTATTATTAAGAAATCTTTGCATTAGCATTTCTCAAGGTTGGAGAAACATAGCATTGGGCTTCAATTTTCACCGAGTCTTCCTAGCTAAGATTTCCTGGGATTCTTCAATGACTATTCAAGTCTGGACTGAAAAATATGGTTGGGAGGGATAAATGGTAGATTCCAGGTGCTACTTGTCCCGCAAATGAGTGCTGATCCTGAAGCCAAAAGAAACACAACCCTCAGCCTGTTTTTTTGGGGGGGTGGTTATTTTTGGCATAGTTGTAAGCATGTGATATTTATTTTGAAACATGGTCAATATTTTTAGTAGTCAATAAACAAATGTATTATAAAAGTATATATATTAAAGGTTATGTATATCACTTCATTCCATTTGTACCAGGGAGAGGGCTTGAACAGAGTGGAAAGCTTTCTCTGATCCCTCTCTGTCAGGCATGATAATTGAAGTCATACATTCTTCACCAGTAATTTTCTTACTCTGATCTCATTATCTCTCCCTGCAAATCCTATAAATTCTTCGTTTCAGCCTTTATGCTACATTATCCAGATAGTCTTTGGTGAGGATGCTGAACTGCTCTTGTTATCAAAGCAATCAAAGTAAAGTCAATAGCCCTTGGACTGAGACCCAACTCAAAGCCCAAAATTTGTTGCTTTCTTTGAAATCTTTGGATTTTCTACAACTTCCTCTAAATTATAGGAACATAGAGATAAAATAGTCCCTGCCTCACTCGATTGTTGTGAGGATCAGATATGATATGGCATATAAAGTTCTAGAATAGTTTCTGGCACATTGCTATTATTGTTGTCATTGTTATTTTTCTACATAGTACATGCTTAAGAAACAATTTCCTAAATAAACACTTGACAAGTTGACTAAGCACCATTCTAGTGGAAGAGAAAAACAAATTACAAAAGCAGGTTATGAGAAAAATAATTTTAAGTTATAAGTGCCCCCAAAATCAAATAACTAAGAAAAAATGACATGGGGACCTATTATGTATTAGGATCATCAGGGAAGGTATCTCTAAGCCGACAGAAAGTAAGATGAGACTTAAAAGAAGGAGACATCAGAAGGTAGCAGAGGTTAAACACAAAATGCCAAAGTAGAGAATTTGCTTTTTGGTCTAAGTATATAGACACTGTGGGGTTTTAGGCATGGGTTTTTAAGATTCTTAGACTTAACCCATGACTCACAAAAACAAGTTGAACAACTAAGAATATCTGAAAACATTTTGGAACTTCTTGTTTAGATAAACTAAGAGTATAAATATAGACTAAAATATTTCCCATTATGACTAAAGTTATTGATTACCAACAAACCAAAAATCTTTTTGGGATATTTTAATTATGAATTTCATCTACTCCTCTTTCTTTTGCACCTGTTATAAATTCTCAATGGATAGCGTGACTCACTTAAAACAGAGGATAGACAAGAGGAGTACAAGCTCTAAGTGGGAAGAGTTAAGTAACTGAGAAAGATAGCCAAAGTTGGGGCTAGCAGGATCTAGAATGGGAACACAAATGTCTGAGCTGTGAAAACCACATTAGGTGAAAGATCACTGAGATGCTGCAGGACAGACTTCTTACAGAACAAAGCAGGTTCCTAGTATGAAATCAACGAGACACTGTAGCACAATGCTGGATATCCTGGCACAAAAGCCATAAAGAAATTTAAGGCATATTTAAACTAATATGTCAGATAATTATCCTGTAAGCCAAGTTACCTTTGGGATAACAGGTCTTTGTCACTGTAAGCTTCTTTTTGGAATGCTGGGGTTTATCTCTTCTCTTAAAGCTGCCACATTCTCTTGGTATTTTTAAAATCTGCTTCATATTAGTGAATAGCTTAGCGTTAATTAACTCCACAGCTGTTAATATAATGAAGTGCTTCTATTTTCACATGATATATTGAAAAACAAAAACTATTTTCTCTTTTAAATGAGGAAATTAATTCCCCAAAGAAAAGCCTATGGGGAAATGGTGGCATACTTAGACATTCATTACCTCTCACTCATGACAAATTAAAATTGTACATAATAGCTCAGCTCTCCAAAATGTGTCAGTGTTTTGGTGGATTTTTTTTATTTTGGTTTGTGGGTTTTTCTTATAATTTTTTATTGGTGCACTGTAATCTTACCTGAAAGTAAGGCTCATAGTGATACATTTGTATATGCTCATGCCATTATTTGGTCTGTTTCCTTTCCTACATTTCTCCTTTCCCTCCAGTCCTTCCTCCCCATGCATGATAGATTCACAGTGATACATTCATATGTACACATGGCATTATTTGATCTGTTTCCTTTTCTTTATCTCCTCTTTTCCTCCTCTTCTCTCTCTCTCCCAGTCCCCCTCTACTACTGTGGTGGTCTTTCTCCTATTTTTCGTAAGATCCCTTTTCTTTGTGTTTTGAAAACAACAAAACAAAATTATAGTACTATGAGACAGTATGTACCATAACTCTTCCAATTAACTTCGGGTTAATTTTCATTTTTTTCTCAAAGTATTTTTTTCTTAAATGTCAGCTATGACCTTGGTCACAACTAATTATCTTTCACTTCACAGAAGCTGATAACAAATAAGAGCAAAAGCGATGAATACCTACTGTTGCCAGGTAACTGCATCCACTGTGCTTCCTGCCACCTTCATGAATCTGTAAGGAATAGAGAAAAAAAAATGTAGTGCTATGCTCTGTGAGAGTATTCACAGCCATAATTATGGCCCACCCATAGCTATTGAAATTCCAATATTAAGAAGGTTAAGGTAACCATACTTTCAGCTCCCCACACCCCTCACCACCTAGAAATCAAGACCCCTATACTACATATGTCTTCCCAAGCCCAAGCCTGATGGTTCTCACATTCATTTTCCTATAATTAAAACTTACCTGTGCCATTTCCAGTTCACTAAGAACTCTGATCTTTGCTAGGAAGCAAATAATAACATTTCCCAAGGATGGCACCACAATAGATGCCGTTGAAAAACTATGGCCTCTCTTCCTGGAGAAAGCATGGGAAAATCCAGTTTGTTTATGAAACTGTAAGGCACCATCATATATGCCCCAATGAAGGGCTTCCACACCTTCCTGAGTACAGAAATCTGAACATCACAAAGAGAAACCTATCCACCTCTGGAGCAGCTAAGTAGAGAACTGAGTGTCCTCTGACAAGTATGCTCAGCTCAAAAGGAAAACCAGGCCTGGTTCTGTGCAGCTAAGCACACAGAAAAGCCTTGCTAGCAATTTCCCACTGCCCTGTGTTCTCAGAGGTGTCAGGAGAACCAAAGGGCCAGGAGGATACATCTGGGACTCACAGATGCTACAGGGTATCATAAATCACATGTCTGTGAATAACTTAATTTCTTCCTACCTCCTTCTCCCCATCCACATGTTCTGAGGCCATGTGCTGTGAAAGCTAGTATTACTCTTTGAAAGAGTTACTACCCAGGCACAGGGAATCAAAGAGAACATCACAGTTCTTTAGCCCTGAGACCCAGGAGGGGAACTTTTCTTCAAAGGAAACAATCTTTAATAGTACTTTATAACCAAAGAACTCTTCCAACAGAGAAGGAGACAATGTTTTGTCTGGAAGGCCCTATTCCTGCTCTAGCCCAACATAATCTCACCAGGCAGTTGTGTGGGCAGTGGGGTTGCTGGGAGCCACCCAAACAGGTTCTGCTTTGCTGTGATAGTGGAAGGGACTGTTTTTTTTTTGTTGTTGTTGTTTTTCCTGTAGGGTGAATGAGAAGAGACACAGGGCTGGATTACCAGGACTTTTGGTAAGCAACAAATTTCAGTTTATAAAAGAAGGAGAAGGAGAGGAGGGGCCTGGGAAGAGAGGGGTAAAACGGGATAGGAGGAGGGAAGGGAGGAAGAAGAAGAAGACACCATTGTGACCCTAGCTGGGCTCTTGTCTGCATGGTTTTTCTTTTTTCCCCTCCATACCATTCAGTGATCCAATTGCAGGAATGTGGGAAATGGAGCATGGGGGTGATCTAGTAAGGGAATTGGTTTGATAGGCAGGGCCAAAATGTCAATGTGGGTTGGTAGGAATATAACATTTACTGAGTACCTAGTTAGTACCGGTCATTCATGTGTGTTAGCTCTTATATTTCTCAAAATTGCTTTGCCTGGTGATGTGGATATTATTGATCCCATTATACAGATGATTAGCTACCTTACTGGTTAGAGAAGTAGCCTCTCCCAGACACTGGGTGCAGCTGGTTTTCCTCACTGTTTCTGCCCCTATACCTAGGCTATCCCCCCTTTTTTGGTACTAGTGATTAAACCCAGGGGTATTCCACCTTCAAGCTACACCCCCAGCCCTTTTTATTTTTTCTTTTGAAACAGGGTCTCTCTAAGTTGCTGAGGGTCTCTTTAAGTTGCTGAGGCTGGCCTCAAGCCTACAATCATCCTGTCTCTCCCTCCCAAGTACTGGGATTATAGGTATGTGCTACCATGCCCACCTTAGGATTCCCTTTGGAGTTAAAAAGCCAGAAATACTTGTGCATTTTGTCTTTTTCATTCTGCCATGTGCTACCTTGAATCAATAAGTACATAATCAGTATCTGCTGGAATGGAGAGAAGGAAAATAGAAAAATACAGGGAGAAAGAAAACATTAATATACAAAATTCTATCACTACCACATATGTACTCAGCATTAGAGAAATGATGATGTTCTTAGAAGTAGGGTGGCCTAGAAATAAAGAGAGGGAGATAAAATTTTGTACCTCCTCCCCAGGATATTATAAAGGTTAGAAAATCTAAATAATCTTTGCCGGGCGTGGTGGCGCACACTTGTAATCCCAGTACTTTGGGAGGTGGAGACCGGAGGATCCGGGTTCGCGGCCAGCCTCAGCTCTCTCTCTCTCTCTCTCTCTCTCTCTCTCTCTCTCTCCCTGTCTCTCTCCCTACTTAGTGAGGCCCTCCGCAACTTCGTGAGACCCGGTTTCAAAATAAAGTATATATAAAAAAAATAGGGCCAGGGGCGTAGCGCGGAGTTAGAACGCCCCTGGGTTCAATCCCTGGTACTGCAAAAAAAAAAAAAAAAGAAAATCTAAATAATCTTAGATGCAAGTATCATCTTTTAGAAATAAATATTTAAATATATATTTACATGGGATTTACTCCTCAAAAAAAATTTAGAAAATCTTTGAAATAGAAATATTTT
>PVJS01012166.1:0-44377 GCA_004027185.1 Glis glis | reverse complement strand
GAAGAACAAAATAACATCATTTGCAAGAAAGTGGAAGGATCTGGAGAACATTATGTTAAGCGAGATCAGTCAATCACAAAAAAAGAAGGGACATATGTTTTCATTAATATGTGCAACCTAAGGAGTAGTAGGGTCACACAAGGGACTCCGGTTGATAATGGAGAACCCTCAGCAGAACAAGGGAAGTGGTACAAGGGAAAGGGGGAGGGCAAGAAAGAAGTGAATTAATGGAATTACTATCATAAACAATATGTACATGTGAAAATATACCAACATCATTCTTGGTACTTCATACGGGTGGAGGGAGGCGGGGGGGGGACACTAAGAGCTGTGTGCATGTATGTTAACATCAGATAGATATTCATCGCGATGTAAGACTCCAATGCAACAATAAAAGCACGTTAAAAAAGAAAATAGCAATAAATTAAAATGAGAACATATAAATTAGAATATAAGGCTGAGATCAATGGGAATTTAGAGCAGAATATTCAGTCTATACACAATTATAAAGCTTATCCACAAATTTGGCTGCTGACTTACTGGAAAGCAAAGCAATACTAAAAAAAATTAAATTTATATGATTCATTTTGCCCATAATAATTTCTGTAGCACAAAAAAGTTTTCCTGGCACTATAATTTGAAAGAAATTCATTTATGGAGTGTCATGTAATGAATACTGAATAGTAGAGTGAGCAATATCTTAAATCACATTTCATAGTAAATACAGATAGTGAAGTTTGTGAAGACAGTTCTTGTAAGTTATTGGCATCCACCACAGGACAACTTGTCAATGTGATTATGGTAGTGGTGGCTAGTTATGAATAGCTAGAGAAACCTGAGCTAGAGAAACTCAGCTTCTAGTGGGAAACCAAGGTATGTTACACTGACAAATGCCAATACCAAGTGATAAGTACTGGGAGAGACGTATGTATTGAACAGCATGTTCTAGTCAGTTCTATAAAGATTTTCTTTCCTATATGATTCAAAGAATGAGAGCCTTATTTCTGATGGTTTTATTGAATTTTAATAACACATTTTTCAAGATCAAAATAGAGGACTCAAAATGTGAGTTACTTTTAAGGTGGTATCCCCCAAATGTCTGAATGCTGTACTTGGACACGGAACCTAGGTGACACGAGCAGGGGTGGGCAGAGGCTGCAGAAGAAACCTGGGCTGGGGCTCACATGGCCCTGGGTTGAATTCCAGCTCTCAAATTTTTCAGTTGTGTAACCTTGGTCACATTACTTCACATCTCACAGCCATATTTTGCATTGAAATGAGACAACACTTACCTCAAAAATAATGTATGTGAAGAGTCTAATACTACAATCACTAATAGAACCAACCATCTACCATCTAAAAAATCTACCCTGGTTAACACACAGTGAAACTAAATTTAAATGATTTCCTCCAAACACCAAACAAGACTACATCCTTTGAATCTGTGCATGAATGCTTCAGTCAATTCAAATCCAGTGGCGTTTCTCAAAGTGTGCTTTTTGCGTCGCATGTATAAAAATTCTGAGGGATGTTTGTTGACATTTGCTCTTGAGTTTTACTATATCTTATGAGTCAGAATGTTTGGAGAGGACCCGGGAACCTGGGTTTTAAACAAATTCACCAGGCAATTTTTGTGCACACTAAAGTTTGGGGAAAATTGCTTTATTCATCTAAATTTTAACTACTTCAACAAGAATAGCTACTGATATTATAAACATTAAGGAACAGTAATATCTTAAATCATGAAAGGGTCATTAAACTCCCCAAAAAGTTCTTATGAAAGCAGAAAAATTCTTTCACCTTACTGTTTTAATATTGGTATTAAATATAAGATATTAAATGAAAGTGGTAGAAGGATGTGTCATTAAAAGAGTTGATAGTTGCAAAGAACTGAATTTTAAAAAGATTAACCTGACACATAGCATGAAAAGAGATCATTGTTTATAAGTATTCCTCACAAATAGACATACTTAGCTTTACTTTTCTACAGCCACATTTTTAATCTTTCTCCCTTTTTTGATAATTCTCCAGTGTCTGCACTCCTTGATATGTGTACAGTTCATTTGTATTATATACATTGGCAGTTATACTTAGTTATTAGGTGAGAAAACCTGTCTTTAGGAAGGCAATTTTTAAGACTTGAGATTATAACAAAAAAATTCATTGTATGTCTCAGCCACCCCACTGTCCTCTGAACCATAAGTCAACTTCCTGTGACCCCTATACTAATGGAGTTATTTTAGATATGGTTTCATTCTTTATTTATGAAATTTTCTTCCCCTTGACCCTACCACTTTACTAAGCCTGAGAAGCCCAATACTGAATTGAGATTAACTAATTGTATAGCTTCTTGACAAGAAGACAATGCAACAATATTTGTAACACACTAAAGTAAAATATTTTCAGTGTAGAATTCTGTGCCTTGCAAAAAAAATCTTTTAAAAATGGAGACAAAAATCAAGGTTTTTTCAGACCAAATAAATAGGAGAGAATTTGCAACCAGCCACTTGCTCTATAAAAAATGTTAAAGGATTTTTTATTCCTTGTGGGAAGAAAATGATGCCAGGTGGAAATTTGAATCTTCACAAAGGAGTCAAGAGCAGCAGAAATGGTAACTGTGTGTATAAAAAAATACCTTGCTGCTATTTTTAATCTTGTTAAAGGATAATTGACTATTTAAGGAAAAACAATAATGCAGTGCAGGGTTTCTAATATAGAGAGTTGATATATATGCCAACAACATTGCAAAAGAGGAAAGGGGGAAATGGAAGTACAGTCAGCCCTCTGACCTCCATATCCATGGTTCCATCTCTGTAGACTCAACCAAATAATTATCAAAAATATTCAGAAAAAATAATCGTGCCTGTGCTGAACATGTACAGACATTTTCCCTTGCCATCATTCCCTAAACAATACAGTATAATAATTATTTATACAGCTTTACATTATATTATGTATTATAAGTAATCTAGAGATGATTTAGAGTATACAGGATGATGTTTATAGTTTATATGCAAGTACTATACTATTTAATATATAGGACTCTAACATCTGCAGATTTGGGTATTCAGGGTGTCTGCTGCTGGAAGATTCTGAGAGTATGACATAAACTGCCATAATATTATGGGAAGGTATATTCTGACATGTTAAAGATGTATATTGTAAACCTTAAGGCATCCACTAAAATAACATAAGGAATTATAACTAAAACAGTCAACAATAACAACAAAAAGAAAAGGATTGTCATAAAAATATTCAATACAAAGGAAAGCAGAGAGAGATAAGCAAAGAACTTACCTTAAAAAACAGTGGATTAAACTTAATCACATTAATAGTAATATTAAATAAAAATAGTCCACAATCCTCTATTAAAGTGCAGAGATTTCCATTTTGGATTAAAAAGTAAGACTCAATGACATAGTGTCTAAAAGAAAACCACTTTATATGTAAAGACATGGATAGTTTAAAAGTAAAGGGTTGGAAAAAGACATATCATAAAAATAATAATTTTAAAAACCTGAAATGGTTCTATTAGTATTAGCCAATTTCAAAACAAGAAATATTACTGCAGACAAATAGGAACATTTCATAAGAATAAACAGCCCAATTCATCAAGAATAAATAACAATCCTAATGAGAGAATATCAAATTTCATCAACTAAAACTTGATACTACTGAAAAGAGAAATAAACAAATCCTAATTATAATTGAAAATTTCAACACTCCTCTCTTAGTAATTTGATAGAACAACAACATAAATTCAGTAAGGTAGGATAAGATTTAAACAAAACTATCAACCAACTTGTCCTAATTAACATTTATGGAGTATTCCGCCCCAAAGAGAAAAAGCACACATTTTTTTCCTAGTATACATGGAAGATTCATCAAGATAGATCATATGCTGATTTACTAACCAAATGTCAACAAATTTAAGAGGAAAGAAATCATGCAGAGTATGTTTTATGACTGGTAGTATTAAGTAGAAATTCTAGCAGAAAAATAAATGAGAATGTCCCCAAATATTTGGAAATTAAAGATACATTTTTTGGTGTGGTACTAGGGATTTAACTCAGGGGCATTCTACCTCTGAGCTACACCTTCAGCCCTATTTTATTTTTTACTTTGAACCAGGGTCTCATTAAATTACTGAGGGCCTTGCTAAGTTACAAAGGCTGTCTTTGGACCTGTGATCCTCCTGTTTCAGCCTCCCAAGTACTGGGATTATCATGCCTGGTTAAAACAAAAAATACGTTTTTAAATGATCTGTGGGTCAAAGCTCACAGAGAATTTGTAGCTGAATAATAATAAAAATCAAGCATATCAAAATTTGTGAAATAGAGTTAAAGAAGTACTTAAAAATAAATTTTTGGATTAAATAATATCCTTAAAGAAAGTTCTAAATGATTTAAGCTTTCATTTTCAAAAGCTATAAAAAGAGTAAATTAAATATAAAGCAGAAGGATGGAAATAGCAAATGAAGTAGAAACCATAAAAAGCCGTTGCTGGAAAAGTCATGAAAACAATTAACTTCTATCCAATCTGATGAAGAAAATAGAAGACACAAATTACCAATAGCAGGAGTGAAAGAGAGGATATCCTTAGCCTTGAATAAATTCATACTAATGGAATATAAGATAATGTTATGCAAATAAATTTGACAACTTAGATAAAATAAACCAATTTCTTGAAATACATTATTAGAGCTTACTCAAGAAGAAATAGATTAACCTAAACAGTCCTAAAATCTATAAATAAATGAATATTATAGTTAAAAACTCTCCCACCAAAAAATTTCCAGGCCCAGATAACTTCAGTGGTAAATTTTACCAATAATTAATAAAAAATAATACTATTTATATACAAAATTTTTCAGAAAATAGGAAGACAAAGTATTTCCCAGCTCATTTTATGGCATTAGAATTACTCTGAAACTAAAACCAGACAAAGGCAATATGAAAATTACAGACCAATATCCTTCTGAATAAGAAGCAAAAAACTAAAAATAAAGTAAAACCAGCAAACATTAAAGGCATTTTGGTAATTCAAATCTTCAAATATATAAGAAGGATAATTGATCATAACCTAGATATCTTCAAGCCAGGAATGTAGAGGTTAATATTTACTAAGGTAAATCCATCAATTTAATCTACTATATATCTGTGTGTACATAATCTTAGTAGATGCAAAAAAAAGGATTTGAAAAATTCAACACTCACTCATCATGAAATATGCTTAGCAAGTGGAATTCAAAGGAGACTTAATCTAATATGATGCATCCACAAAAAAAACCCAAACCAAACAAATAAACAAAAACCCTTCAACCTTACTACATGATATTCAGTGGTAAAAGCCTGAATGCTTTTCCCCAAAGATCAGGAACAAAAGCAACAATATGTACTATTATCACTTATGATCAGCATTGTACTGGGAGATACTTGTGAAATTTATAGAAAAACAAATAGCCTGTATGAATGAATCACTTCCATTGACATTATGTCATCTGTGAGAATAACAGTGTCCATCTCAATATCCTGCTGTGTGAGGAAGGGAGGAGTGGGGAGAGAGCCAGGGGAAAGCACACCAAATTCTGTGTGCTTGTACCTCACTATCATTGTGAAC
Organism: Glis glis; assembly: GCA_004027185.1. Classification (NCBI taxonomy): domain Eukaryota; kingdom Metazoa; phylum Chordata; class Mammalia; order Rodentia; family Gliridae; genus Glis; species Glis glis. The sequence continues at coordinate 38,758 of PVJS01012166.1, read as the reverse complement.
CCCATTATGATGTGAGATTATAATGCACCAATAAAGGTATAAAATATTAGTGTAAGGATATATAGATTTAAGGGACAGAATCGAGAGCCCAGACAGAGATATGTGTAAGTGTATGTTTTGTGTGTGTCTGATTGATTTTTTTTACAGAGTTGCTATTTTTCAACAAATGGTGTGGGAATAACTTGATACACAAATAGAGAAAAAGAAAAAAAAACTAATGCATCATATAAATATTAATCTAAACTGCATCGTGGTCCAAAACATAAGAGCTAAAAATACAAAACTTCTAGAAGAAAGTAGGAGAATCCTTTGTAACCAGATGAGAAAGATGTCTTGGGACTTAAAATCATGAACTGTAAAATAAAATGGATAATCTGAACTTCACCAAAATTAAAACTTTTACCCTTAAAAAGGTATGATTTTGAAAATGACAGGTAAGCCACAGATAGGAAAACATTATTTTCAAAACATATAAAGGAATATAAACAAATAAAGGATTGATTTGTACACAGAATATACAAAGAATACTTTATCTCAGCTGCAAGAGTAGAAACAATTAAAAAATGGATAAAAATTTGGACACTTTCTTCAAAGAAGATATAGAAAAGGAAAATAAGCATATCAAGAGGGAGCAAATAGGAAACAAAAGGGTGTTTAGGAGAGATACAAGTAGAATAGTGGAAGAGGATTGGAGGAAGGAGGTGAGGAGGGAAAAAAAAGGCTAGAGGAAGGAAGAGTTTAAATAATGTTATGTCCATATATGAAGGTCTCACTACCAATCTGATTAACATGTATGGGGAGATAAGAAGGGTGAGTGGTGTGAGATGCTGAGGGAAATACACCAAGTGCTGTGTGCATGTATGAATCTCACTATGATGTATAATTACAATGCACCAATAAAAGTATAAAAAAGGAAAAAGAGAAGGTATACAAAAAGAAAATAAGCATATCAAAAGATGTTAATATCATTAATTGCTACAGAAATGCAAAATAAAATACTCCTATTTATGCACTAGAAAATATAAAGTTTTTAACTTTTCAATCTTTTTAAGATTGAAAATACCCATTTTTGGCATGGTATTGAGCAACTAGTACTCTCATACTCGCTGGTGGGAATAGAAAATGGCAGTCAGTTTGGATAAAGTAAGATGATTTCTTAGAAAGTTAAATAAACACCCTATATATTTTCCCAAGAGAAAACCTATGCCCACATACAGACATGTATATTGGTGTTCATAGCATTTTCATTCATAATAGGCTTGAACCTACTGTGATATAGCCATACATTGGGCTACTCTTCAGCAAGAAAAGGGAACAGACTACTGGTGTACACAGCAGCATGGGTAAATCTTAAAAGCATGCTGAGTGAAAGAAACTGGACACAAAGGAATGGGTATTGCATGATACTGTGCCATGGTTTGGATGTGGGTTGTTGAACAAAGGTTCATGTGTTGGAAGCTCGAGCTCAGTTCGGCAATGTTAAGAGGTGGTGGGACCTTTAAGAGGTGGGGTTGGTGACAAGTTGTTAGGTCACAGGGTTGTTGCCCCCAGAAGGGATTCAGTTAGTTTTTGTGGAACCCTGAGTTAGTTCTCACAAGAGGGTTGTTATAAAACAGCAAATCTGACCCCTCCTCTCCCTCTGGCTTCTCGTCTGGCCATATGCTATCTCCTTCTCACTTCTGCTCTTACTGTGATGCCATCTGCAATGAGCTGATGCAGCCAGGTGGCCCTCACAAGAGCCAGCACCATGCTGTTTGGATTTTCAACCTCCCAAACTGCAAGGTAAATAATCTCTTGTCTTTATAAGTTACCTGGTGTCTGGTATCAACATAATAGTGGGGAATGAACTAATACACACCATTTACCTAAAATTCTATAAATGGCAGCACTCTAGTGAATGCAGCAGATCAGTTGTTGCCAGGCGGAGTTGAAAGGATTAACAGCAAGGAGGTGCAGGGAAGTTGTTGAGTTGATGAAAGTGACTTGAGTGTAGCAGTGATTACAAAACTATGTGCACGTTGGGCTGCTTAGTTAGAGTTGGTGATTTTCACTATATGTAAATTATGCCTAAATAAAGCTGATTAATTCCAGCTCTATGCAAGAAAAAGTACAGAATAAGCCTAAGATATCTTTTTGTACCAGAAGTAAAGAAGTTTTCTACTTTGTTTAGTTTTTATTATAATTATTATCGTATAATTGTATGAATTAGTGGGTTTCACTGTGACATTTTCAGGCATGCATATATCATGTTTTGATCATGTCCACCCTCCCTTCTACCCTCTCTTGCCCTCACCGTTATCCTCCCTGTTGCTGGTCCTCTTCCCCTTCCCTAATAGTTCCTCTTTAACTTTCAGGTCATCTTCTTTTACTTTTTTTAATCTCTCTTTTTTTAGTTTCCATGTATGAAAAGAAACATGATAATTATTTTCTGTATCTGGCTTATTTCACTTAACATGATGATCTCCAGTTCCATCCATTTTTCCTGCAAATGACATGATTTATTCTTCTTTATGGCTGAATAATACTCCATTGTGTCTATATACTGTATTTTATTTATCTTCTCGTCTGTTGACAGTCACCTAGGTTGATTCCATATCTTAGTTATTGTGAATAATACCACAACAAACATGGGTATGTAGGTATCTCTTTTGTATGCTGACTTCATTTCCTTCAGCTATATATCCAGAACTGGTATGGCTGGATCATATGGTAGTTCTATTTTTAATTTTTTAAGGAACTTCCATACTGTTATTCATAGTGCTGTACTAATTTACATTCCCACATCCCTTTTTCTGAACATCCTCACCAGCATTTATTATCTTTTATACAGATGTGATATTTACATATTCTCCTTTTTCATTTTCCATCTTTTTTGATATTTAAATATTCTTAAAGTAATTAAGAACTTAACTCTTCATAGTTCTTAACTATAAAGGGGAAAATGGTAATTTTACAATGGAGGAAACTAACCTCTTTAACCACGTGATCACAGGTAATGTGTGAGATAGGAGAGAGGTACTGACACAGGTAAGGGAGGCCTGGAGGTGATGACCTGTGAGATGTGCTTGGAAAGGTGCATGGGAGCTATCCAGGCCAGGGAGGCAGAGGAGGCTTCTAGCAGAAGGTGCGCCAAATAGAAAATTTGGGGGATAAAGGATGCCTGCATTCCATGAAATACCAGCTGCTTGTTATGAATGGCTGAGTAGATGGGAAGGCAAGGGAGCTAAAATATTAGTTCAGAGAAGGACCAAGGTAAAATTATGAGAATCCTCAATGCCAATTGTTAATGATATTTCACTCTATACTGAATGTGACAATTTGGGACAATATTCAAGCAGACATGTTCTTCAAGAGAGAAGAGTCTATGAGTCTGAAGGTAGTTCTAGGGTTGAAAATAGATATTTGGGAGACATAAAAGTACAGTGGTTGATAAAGCCCAGGAGTGGATGGGCTCACCAAGAGAGGGAGGTAGAACAAGAAGACAAAGGGATAGACATATGTCTCTAGGAACATCAGTATTTATAGGAAACCAGGAAAGAGAGGAAGCAAACTCAGAAAAATAGGCCAAAATATTGGAGGAAAACCAAGAGAGAATGGGATTGCAGGAACCTCGACAAATTAACACTTTCACCCCCAGATAAAAATCCCACATGTAATAGCTGAACTAAAAATTAATTTTCTGTAATCTGCACATTTCGTGCTATATAATATGCTGAGCTATACAGATAAGTAGGCCATTTATCTTATATCTGTGTTTATGGACCTTCATCAGGAAGATGAAGATGATCTCTGAGTTCTTTTCTGCTTTAACTCTCTCTGATATTATAGATGCTTTCTCAGGACTCAGAACTCGGATTGTCTGTATTAATCAAAAACAAAGTTAAACGTGTTTCAACTATACTATGAGGCAGGAACTGCAGCTAGATATGGGTTATTTTCAAAGAAGACAGAGGCAAGAGTTTAGAAACATACTTCAAATAATTCTAACAGTATGCAGTCTTGTGAAACTTCAGGACTTTAAAGAGGCAGAAGAAATGAGACTGCTATTTGTTAGGACTGCTCCACCACATGGCTTCATTTACATTGGTGCACTGTGCTGTGATGTGGGGCTGAGGTTAAAAGTTTAGTCTTCAGACAAAGCAGGTGATTCAGACCCTGTCGCAGACGAAGGGTCCAGCCAGATACCCTCACATAGACTGGTTCTGGTATTTACAAGGAAACGAGTTAGCATCTACTTGAAAGTGTTTACACACGTGTCATTTGTGTGCTTTTCTAGAATCAGTTTTGCTCAGCAAAGAGCTAGTGGATGTGTGCTGTGTGTAAACACTGGACTACACACTGCTGAGGCATAGAAAGGTAAAAATGGCACGGCCGCAGACCTCAAGGAACTTACAGTCTAGCAAGGCCAGACAGACATTTGTGTACATTAAGTGCGCTCCAGAAAGTTAGAAGAAAGAGGAGAAGGAGGAGGAGGAGGAGGAGGAGGAGGAGGAGGAGGAGGAGGAGAAGGAGGAAGAATCGATGTTATAACAGAGGAAGAAAAAGAAATCTTAGTTCACTATGCTCCATCACAGACGCAAGCTGTGCATCGAATCTCTAGATTGGGTTGTAATGGCAGAGGGCTTTAAAGACAAGAGGTGCTATGCATTGGAGCATGGTTCTCAGCTGAAAGATTAATTAGAGGAGATACAAATTTGTATGAGGCCCAATATTTCAGGCAGGACAAAATTCCATTTGCCTTCCCCCATCCCAAGGAAAAGAAGAAGAAATTTCTAGAAGGATAAGGTAGTTGAAGCTTTAATATTCTGGTAATCTGTGAGATTCTTCAGCTCCCTCATTTAGGTTGTTTATATGTGAGGGAGGGTTCTGGAAAAGTAAGACATCATATATTTAACAGTCACTTAAATAGTACTTACTCTGTAGCTGGCACTGTTCCAAGTGACTTACAAATATTAACTCAATGCCCTTAATAAATGTGTAAAGCCTTATTATTCCCATTTTGCAGATAAAATTTGAGACAGAGAAGTTAAGTGAATTGCCACAGTCACATTTGTTCTTTCATGTCATTGAAAGGTCTCAGAGGCAAGAGCCTAAGGCACTATAAAGAAGAAAGCGTGCTTTTGACTAATGGCATTAGACAGATTAGTCCCCAGGCTCAGAACTTCGATGCCATCATCTCTGTCCCTCTCTCCACTATGTGTGCACTCTTTAGTTGCTATTGATCATTCTGTAAGTCCCTCATGGCACTGCTCTTATACTGGGGCCAATGGATCCTGGACCTGGGTCCCACACCTCTGGGGTCCTGGACTTTGGAGTGCCTTCCTCGGATTGTTCTAAGTCTCTTCCTGGTTTCTGGAGTTGACTGGGTCTGGTAATGTTATTCCTGCGATTGTCCCAAAGCCATAGAGGGCCCATGTAGTATCTGGTCCCCGTTTGTCTCTCTAGAGAACTCTGACCCTCACCTTTTGCATGGGTCAACATCATGCCCCGAGGAACTTCTGAACTTGCGCCTATGGTGTCACCTAGAATAGATACCACTTCTGCTGGTCAGGATGACATTTTTTTCATGGGATTGTACAAGATTGGGACTCAAGAATACCCCCGGGCCAGGGAGAGTGGTGCATGCCTGTAATCCCAGTACTTGGGAGCCTGAGACAGGATGATCACAGGTTCCAGGCCAGCTTCAGCAACTTAGTGAGATCCTGTTTTAAAATAAAATATAAAATAGGATAGAAGTGTAGCTTGGAAGTAGAATGTCTCTGGGTTCAATTCCTAGTACCACCAAAAAAAGGAAAAAAAAAAAAGAATATCTATGGTATACATAGGATGAATTCTGGGCTCTGGTTCTTGCCGTCATGTGTGTGAGCCATGCATTGGCTTTTGCCTACCTGTGTTCTGATTACGGTGCTGTAGTAGGAATGGTGGCCATTGTCCTTTACGTTATGTGTCCCCCACTGCTGGAACCCAGGGTAATCATCGACCCATCTACAGGCTTGCTGCTCCATGCCAGAGACCTGGGATGGCCACACCTAACACATCTGAGGGCTTTCGAGACTACTGTTCCACAATTCCAACCAGTCCATCTGAATGATACCATCTCTTGCTTCAGATTGATGTGCAGATGTTCTGTTCTCCTGAGTCAGTCTTAAGTCAGAACAGATGAGGGACATAGATTTCTTGTATGAATGGCACAACTATCTTTGCTCTGCCCACAGGCCCCTCATCTATCCTTCCTGGTATTGTTGGTATGAAAAAGGTAGAAAAAAGTCACATTGTAGCAATTTAATGATTGTGGACTAAGGAATTCTAGAATATGTGGTGGGAAGATGAATTGATCTATGTTAACACTATGAAATTCCAAGTGGGAAACTAAATAAGGCCAGGCCATCATTCTTGTTCACCTTTTCCCACAAACTCTGAGACTTGCACCATCAGCAAAGGACAGTATATTTGAGAGTCACTGGAATCCATTATTCTCAGAAAACACAATGGATGGCTCAGCATCTTAAATAAGGATGCAACAGCATTAAAAAATGGTATTAGGAAACCAGTGGCAAAAGAGCCATATTATTTTAATGCAAACAGACTCTGAAGAGCTGTGGCATTGTGAGTGTTAATAGCATTGCTGCCTCTTCTTGTGGCAGGAAATAGGAAATTAGTCAATAAAAAAGGGCAATAAAAAGAGATGGTCCCTGGGTACTACAAAAAATCTTCATATGCACTGAGTAAACAAAAAGCAAATTTATATGTACTTTTCTATTCATTGTTCTAAATCTTCACTAAATAACTGTATGTCATGAGTCTATGAATTCTATGAGACATTTTTTAAATAAGGATGTTTATATAGAGAAGGGCCCTAAAAAAAAAACTGTCCCTCATATCCCAAGAGTAGCTGCAAGCCCACACTTCTATTCCTTCATTTTCTTTCCTATTGCTTTACCATGTCTCCCTCAGCCTATTGCGACACTTTTTCTAACCTGGTGTGTTACACTTCCTGACCCCGCTTCTCTTCCTTCAATACGTGTTCCTATTCTCTGTACTTTAACCTTCATTGACTCTCTCCATTGTTCACTAATGAAGGGCAGACCTCTGTTTTCATCTTCTCCAATCTAACTACAAACTACTTTCCAACTCCATCTTTCGGTTGAGTCTGTATCAAAACAGAACTTCTAGCTGCTCTTCAATATGCCTGTCCCTTGCTCGCCTCTTCACAGTTGCCTTTAGTATTCCTGCCCCCATTTCTGTCTCTCCTTTTTCTCTCGACTAAAATTATACCTAGTCTTGAAGGCCTCCGATGCCTCCACTTCCCAAGCCTTGAGTCAGATGTCTTCTTTTCATCTCTTCGCTGCTTTAGTTGTACTTCTGCTGTAGTTTTCCACTAAAACTATACTTCTTCAGAAGCTGACTTAAATGACATGAAGACTAAGGGATCTGGCTAGGGTTAGGGTTCAAATTAGTCAAATAGCTGTTCATCTTGGCAGAAACATATTTTTACTGCTGCCAACCTTTGGCACTTAAATGATTAATTTTATTAAAGAGAATCATAGACATTAAAGGGACTACAAAACTGTCTCTTAGTGGAAGTTAATAACATGAATAAGCTTGCACTTTTCAAGACAAAAAGCCCATATGCTATGTTGAATGAAAGCTCAGAACAAAACCAGTCTAAACCAAGAAATCCAGAAATCTTATTAAATGCCCTGCACCCACAAAAACATTTTTTTCTTTCTTTTGGAAAGGAATATAGTCAGAGGAAAGCAGATTTCTATTTATTGCCTTTGTTGTCTTAAAAGAGAAGACTCTGCCAAAACTATAGCAGTCATGCAGATCTTGGCATCTGCAATCTCTAACAGGTTTCAGATTTCCAAAAAATGACTTGGAAATCACATGTCAGCAAACTAAAGGAGTAAGGGGAAAGCTGATAGAGAACAAGCAAGTTTTATATGTTCTTGAAATTTTATGAAAAAAATATGCAAAACGCTAATCCAAAAGGCTTCAATCTTTCATTTTCTCTTTATGACAATGATTAAGCTCCTAATGTCTTTCAGAGACGTGAGCAGAGGAAACAAGCTGGAAAATCAATACAGCAAATGGCACACATGCCGTGGGTGTGGATTAGACTGGAGAGTCAGTGAGAACATGGTATCTGGGTAACACTGTCCCTGGATTGGCAAACTTAGATCTGCTATATTTTGAGTCTAAAATACTCTGAAACACAGATATGGCCATAAAGGCACAGCTATAATTAGAATAGGCAGTTTAGAAATGAATATTCAGATACCTGTGATTCAGTCTAGGTCCATCCCCACCCCTATTACAGATGAGAAAAGAAGACTTCAGAATAGTAAAGCGACCTGGTTAACAGCCTAGCTAGCAACAGGACCATGATTGAAATCTAGGTCTCCTAACTCCTAGTGCCCTGTATGCTACTTGGTATTTCCTCTTATTTTTAACTCCTTCCCATTCAGCTTAATAAGTACTGTTAGACCTGAAAGTCTGTGCACATGTGGCCTGTAATATGTGGTTATATTATTGTCATGGAATAACAATTCAAAAATAGATCAACATTGTATTTATACTTCTACTGTGAAGGAACCCTACTTGGTGGTTTAGGAAGCCATTAAGTCAGAGATCATTCAGGTAACTATGGCAGTGCTGAGGACTATAGTACCATTTAGATCATCACACTTAGTCCAGGTGGACTGCTGGCTTTGACAACAGAAATAGAAATAGAACGTTCTTGTGTGTGTGTGTGGCATACACACATAGACACACATATATAATTTACACATAATCTATGGTGGATGAAAGGGGTATTTATTTATTTCTTTTTATGTGTGAAGGTTAGAACCCGGTATTTCCTGAAACTTGCAGTGGTTGAGGGTGCCTGGAAACAAAGGACAACCACTACTTACCCGCATTGTGCTAGAAGATGGACTACGAGAGCGGAAAATGCAGGGGAATACAGCTCAGATTGTGGTTTTCCTGGTAAACATATGCACAGAACCCTGAAAAAAAATTTAATGTTGTATTTATTTGTTTGAAATAACTTTGGAATTGATCTGTAATAGGAGCTCTCTCAGACCTATGCAAGCACGTCACTTGTAAGAATTAGACTTTCTTGTAAAAAATGAGGAACCATTTATGTAGTTGAGTATAAACTGCAGATTTTTCAAAAACTATCCCCCAAGGCACTTCAGTTTCGAATGCTAAAGCAGAATTTGAGTGAAGATTAAAAACAGGGACCTCAAAGAAGTTTCTTCCCTGCTCACGTGGCTCCTGGAGTCCAGCTGTGGCCAGCTCACCTTGGGAAGGAGGAAGGTGCTTTGTTACATGGACAGACCAGTCTGTGCCAAAGAGATCAGCCCACATGAGCAATGGTTCCTTCCTAAAGCCCTCATTTCCGAACTCAGAAATATGTCCTTTTCTTTGTTTTTGTCCCTGCTCTTCTGAAATGGGAGCAAATGACAGAAACCACGGTTAAGGGTGTCCCTGTAACACTGACTTCAGGCAGGCAGAGGTTCAAGGAGGGTGTGGCTCATGTGTGTTTCTTCTCGAAACTGGGTAAGAAATGTGAAGTCTGTTGTTCCCAAGGAGGAGGGAACTGTGAAAACGTGGTGCTGGCAATGTGGCCACTTGCCATCTGACAGAATTGCACAAAAAATCGGCTTCTAGGAAATGTGTTTCTGGATCTTTAAGGAGCCAGTGAGCTACACTAGAGGGCAGACTAACCTAGACATGTTTTTTCTCTAGGAATGAGAATCTAATCCATTGTATTCGACAACAAGCATTATAGAAATAGAATCCCACAAGTGAATAAAACTGTGACACTGTTTCTTTGTCACTGATGAGGATTGTGCCCCAGGTGGTTTGTCCTTTTTTGACTTTTGTCCTCAGGGCGTGTAGTGTCTTAAACACTTAATTCACATAATGTTTAAGGGAAACAATCCCCCCCAAAAAGCCTGTGAAAATAGTGAATGGCATATGATTATTACAGTTATATTATTGAAAAAACAAGCATCACTATAAGAACATGGTAATGACCAGGCACATACAGAAATCTTCTCCAAAGGAACAGAAAATACATGAGACATTGTCAAAGTCAGGTATATTGGACCCACAATGCCAATTTATACCTAATGTAGTGCCTTGCAATTTCTCACTTTTTAAATTATGAAATCTCATTTCCTTTTCTTCCGGTGGCTGTGAAGCAGTCTAGGGATCAAGAAGACGAGTTGTGTAGAAGGGGAGTGTCCCAGAAACAAACTCATCCTTGCTCTAGCTGAGACTGTCCCACCCCACCTCAGGATACTCAGCCCTTTTCATGATTTAAAATGTGGTGGAAAGCCGGGCATGGTGGCGCACGCTTGTAATCCCAGTACTTGGGAGGCTGAGATAGGAGGATCCGGTTTCGCGGCCAGCCTCAGCTACTTAGTGAGGCCCTCCACAACTTAGTGAGACCCTGTTTCAAAATAAAGAATAAAAAATAGGGCTGGGGATGCAGCTCGGTGGTAGAATGCCCCTGGATTCAATCCCCAGTACCACACACAAAAAATGTCCTTAGAATGTGGTGGAGAGTGGTGTACAATGTAGAGACTGATCATTGGGCACAGATATTGTCATGCAATTGGTTAGTTGCAACAACTGCCTGTTAATCATTCTTTTAAATTCTACAACTAACAGGTATAAAGAATACATACTTTTCATAGCTAGTGTACTGGCCAAGATTCTCCAGAGAATCAGGACCAATGGGACACACATAAAGAGATTTATTATAAAGAATTGGCTCCCGTGATTATGGAAGCTGAGAAATCCCAAAAGATGTAGTCAGCAAGCTGGAGACCTAAAAAAAAAAAAAAACAGTGGTATAGTTCCAAGGCTGAGATTGAAGGCCAAGAACCAGGAGAGCTGATAGCTTAGGTTCCTGACTGAGTCAGAGTCTGAGGGCAGACGACTGACCACAAAGATAGATGATAGATAGATGATAGATAGATACATACATAGATAGATAGGTAGATAGATAGATAGATAGATAGATGATAGAAAAGTCTAAAAAATTCTCCTTTATTCAACTGTTCTATTCAGGCCTTAAACAGACTAGATGAAGCCAATTCATATTGGTGAGGACAATACGCAGTCTATGGATTCAAATGCCAATGCTATCCAGAAACACCCTCATAGGCAAAACCAGGATAATGTTTAAACAAAATCTGGGAACCAGATTTTGATCTGGCCCAGTCAAGTTGACACATAAAATTAACCATCACAGTTAGTCTCTTGCTGTGTATTTACTTCATTCTTGAGAGATTATTCAGCACTTTTACAAACATCTCTTTTGATCCTCAAACCTGTGACCTAGGAAGTGTATGGTTTTATTAACATTATAACAAGGGGTTACTGTGATCAAAAGTAATTATTAAGACAGTGTGATCTTCATGCCTTTTATGAAAATGAAGTCTAGAGACTTTTGTACCTTGAGTAACATGAAATCTATATTAGTTCTTCCAACTCTTAGTCCCAGGCTCTTTGGACTTCATTTCTCATTTATTCCTAAGTCTAAACACTAGTTACCAATGAAGCCCTAAAAGATGTAAAGATACTCTGACAAAAATATTCTAACAAAGTAAAAATTTCCTTGGCTACATTTGTCCTGTGTTAAAATTAAAATGTACATAGTGTACCTCTACTAAGGCTTGGTACATTGTGATAAATGTAACTTGAACTCTGTAATGGTAGAGGTTAGAGTGAGCAAGAAACAAATGGAATAAGGATGTCAGTATAATTATTAGTCACAGAGCTACAAAAACATCCTCTACTCAAAGACTTTCCCCTTTGATGACTGAGATTGGTCACTTTCTCAGACATTTTCTCTCCCCAAGCAAAATATTCTAGTGTCATACAGCACCATTAAGTCTATCTGATACTTCCATATGGTTACCAGGGACATGAGGACCCTTTAAGGGTAGAGCTTTCTGGTGATAGTGGAGGTACTAAAAGTTAAAAGGGAGATGAAGAGCAAAGAAAGGGGGAAAGGAAGGCTGAATCACATAGATTTTTTTCTCTTGATTTTATGTGTATGGATGAACCATTATAATTCATGTAACTTTTTTATTGTGTTAGTGAGAATTCAGTGGAGTCATACCTTACTTGGGGACAAGACCTGAAGTTAGTGTGTAAGGCAAAAATCACATACAACCAAAATCAAAACCCTTAAAAACCTTAAGTCACCCTGGAACTATAATGTACAGCATCTTACAAACCCTATTTAATAATTTGTGCATATCATTGTATAATATATAGTAATAATAAAAATGCATATGCAAAAAAATGAGAGTACTAGGGAATGAACGCAGGGGCATTCTACACCCCCAACCCTTTTTGTTTTTATTTTGAAGCAGGGTCTTGTTAAGTTGCTAAGGATCTTCCTAAGTTGCTAAGGCTGGCCTCAAACCTGCAATCCTCTGTCTCAGCCTCCCAAGTACTGGGAGCCTCCATGCCCAGTGCATATACAAATTTAAAAAAAAAAACATAGTTTTACACCAAAAATATCTACTTTGAAACACTTGACTTACAGTCAGCACTGCATGATGCTCATGGTACAAGGAACGTGTTAACTGTAGCTATCTGAGGACCTCATGTCCCATCTTCTCTCACCCCAGGCCTATGCTCATTTGGTGGAATGGCAGCCTGACTTGCAAGGTTAGTTTTCCTTTTAAATTTTAATTTTGACATAATTTCAGGCAATAAAGAGTTTCAAGGATAGCACAAAATCCCCAATGTAGCATTTTAACTATATTTTCCATATTCTTTCCTATTTTTGTCATGTATTTTTGCAGTATATATTTAAACATCATTTTCCTTGTTTTTGTATGTATTATTACATTCACATATTTTAAATATGCACATGATGCAACCCCATTTTACATCTCAGAGAAATCATAAGTGATTTAATCAATGTTACTAGTGTGCATTAGAAGCTGATAAAAATGGATAAACAAGCACTACATGAAATAAAGACGACATCCATGTTGACCTGGCCAAGGAAAAAGAATTCTAGTAACTGCAAAGAATCAAAAAACAGGCACTTCACTGTTGGTGAGGATGCTATTTGGACTGAATTATGAAAATCATCCCTAAATCAGAATAAAGTCTGCTTTTTTGTAATTTGCATTACTAATGTGCTATTACACTCTGGTGAGTTTTTTTTAACATACAGATGTGAATGACATGTATGATCTCATGAATAATTCACAGATCCACTGCAGGCTCTTACCTCTTGAATTCTATTGTTCTGAGCCAAAGAGGATGGCTTTAAGTTTTGCCAGAGCTGGAGGACTGTCAGCATGCAATATTATTGTTATTAACATTATTGCCAGTGATTATTGTGATTACGAGTGATTATTCTTGCCAGTAATTATTAAGATCCTGCATTATCTGGTCTTAGAACACCAAGACACATCTTGCGCATTTCAAAACATAACTCACTGTATCTTAATGTCTGTTAGCCAGTGGGGCTGGTTAGTAAGTTACTACCTGATAGAGACTATCTTTGTGCTATTGTACAGGCTTAGCATATAAATTATGCTTTCTTAAATAACTTGTTTCAGATCACAGAAAAATGCTAAAAACATATGAAAGCATGGTAATGGAATACCCAAGGATGATGGGAACCCCAGTGAATTAGTCATTTGAAGTCTCCTGCTCCTTTAGAAATAACACTGAGTCAGCCAGCTGCCTTAGGGTTTTAATGATGTACTTACAGTATGATTCCCAAATCTGAGTGCATATAAGTAATCCCCAGGACTTCCATTGTTTGTAGAACACATTGGTTTGTTTAGGTGAGTACATCTTACTGGTCACCACCACCACCACCACCATTTTTTTTGTGTGTGAGGATGAAATGGTCAGTGGTTGTTGTATTGCTTACAGAGGAGCTGGGCTTTCAAATGAGTGCCTAGGGAGTGCTGAACAATACCAACTGCTTGCTCCTGTATCTATTATGGAACATGGACTGTGCACATGAGTAATGGAGCTGCAATAAAAGCTTGTGAACAGAGGAAACTGCCTACTGTGGCTAATGCACAGCAGCAGCATATCATAGAAGGAGATTTAGGGCAATCCAAGGGCATAGAAGCAGAGGACATGGGTCTGGGATCTGGGCTCTGGGCCTGTCATGTACTATGCTCTGGACCTGTCACGGACTATATGTATTGCCTTGGGCAAGTCACCCAAGGAAAAGGAGGAGAGGAAGAAGCCACGATCAATGGCATCTTCACTGGGGCATGAATTTAGAAAAGTCATGTCATTTAATCCACACAATAGTTGCAGAGACAGGTGTTACTGTCTGTTGTCTACGGGGAAACTGAGTGCAAGGAGGTGGAGTAACCTGCCAGATTCCTAGGGCTAGGTAAAGGGAGGAGGGAGGGCTACTGTAATGGTGTTTAGGTCATGAGCTGGATAGACTGTGGATCAAATCCTCTGTTCAGTGATAGATCACTGGCTGTTGTCCTGAGGCAAGTCACTAATAAGCTTTATTTTATTTTTTAAATGAGAATAGAATTATACTTCTATTGCATATGTTTGTTGTAAACTATAACTGAGATATTGCACTTAACTGCCCATTTCAGAGCTTGGTCCAATTAAATACTTATTTAATTATATTATTTTATGGCAGAACTGGAGTTTCTAAACCCAAAAGTTCACACTGCCTCAGTTTTGTCATATGAAGAATGCAGATAACAAGAATGGCTTTCCTCTCTCCCCACATCAAATATTATGAGGTTGGTGAAATAACGGGAGGAGAGAGTCGCTTGAAAATGAATGTGTTTATACATCTTCACAATTGTCCTGGATTTGTTTCCCTTTGTCTTTAGTCTCCAGATACAATGTAGCCTTATGAACTGCTGGAGTCATATTTTCACTTCTTGTGGACCTTGTGTTTTTAATTCAGATTTCTGAAAACATAAAGTGCCCATTAAACCCTAATACAGTTCACTCTCACAATCGTTTACCAGCAGCACTTTCACTCAAATTAGAAACTCTTTTTATTTCGTGTTTATTATTTTTGATAGAAAGCTGTGTAATCCATTTTGTTTTATATAGAATAAGGGTATTATTGAGCCTCCAGAATGCTACGAGAACCCAGCAATCACACTTTTATGATATTATAAATCTCCTTCCATATGTCTTGAATATTGTCCTAGCAATAGAAATCATTTTAAAGGGGGCATATCACCATTTTTAATACCCACAGGTGTTTCATTCTTAAGTCCCTTTCTTGCCCACATTAATTGCTATGCTTATCCAATACTGAAATAAATGCATATTAATTTTAGTGTTGTTTATTTTATTTCTGCAGGTGCATATTAATTTTGGAGTCCAGTTAAGCCTGTCTAGACCTTAAATGCCACCAGATCTCTTAAGCTCACATTTACTTTTTATTGTTTTTGTTACATTCTTTATTATCAGAATTAATGAATGTAGTTTTTATAAAGCTTATAACTTACCCTCAAGACTGGATTTGAATGTGCCGTTCTGGTCTGCTGAGTAAATGGAGATTTAATTACAGTTATTTAATTGCTTTTTATGAACTTGATGAACTGAAACTGAATAAGCCCTTCTTCCCTATTTTCCATCTTTAAATCCACTACACGAACTCATCATGGGCTAGCTGCCATTCCATACAACTTTCTCTATTAGCCCATCAATTGTCACTGCCTGGGTTTTGGTGTAAAATGTGTGTGTGTGCTTGACAATAATACAGGGGCAGTGCCTAGCTTTCTAAAAGTATATGAATATGGAATATATTATTTAAGAACAGAAAACAAGGTTAACCTTAAGGAAAATGAACTCATGAGCTAGAGAGAAAGAGAAACTTCTTTTTGGAGAATGTGCACTTGGAGTTTGAAACCAGAAAGTCCACTCACAAGATTCAAGTGACATGTTGAATAAAAGAGATTCTAATATGTAGCTTTATTTATTATTATGAATACAAAATAGGATATGACTTAGAGTGACCTTATTGGTACTAGGACACACAGTAATGAATCATAATGGTGAATTGATTGATTCAGCTACAGTTACCCTTCATATTAACTTTTATGTGATATTATGAAAAATTATATTTAATATGTGTTCACTGACCTAAATTTTAGTCAGTTTTTTGCACTAGAAACATATCTATCCCAAAGTGTAAAATAAACTTAAAATGTTTATCTTGCTGGTTGATCAATGTTTTAATCTGAAAGATTTTGTGATTAAATTTTCACTTCGAATGAGAGCAAGCAGTTATATTTTGGACTTAGAATTTGAGTACTGTTTATATTGGATTCAGAGAGGGAAGTTAAAAAAACTGGGTTCAGAAAAACTGTCCCAATCAATATGACTCCCAATTCAGTGCCAAAATATTGCAAATTCACAAATAGGTTTTTACTTTAAGTGCTTCATGAATATCATGTAATCGTGTGGTCCCTTTTTGCTGTCTGGGATGTGAATGGGCTTTGCGGAACCTGTCATTATTGCCCCTGGAAAGTCAGAGAACCTTTCAAACCTTCTAAAAGGTCACCCCTGCCTTGGTGCTGAATCCAACTTCACCTAGGTCTGTGAACCTACAAGGCTGGGGAACTCCACAGTTGTCACTCAAGATAATTGCTATAGAACTGCTGCTGGAGCAGATTTTACATCAAACCAAGATACTCACTGAGTAGTTCTTTTTCTGCTAGGACCACTTGTTTTTTCTTTTTCTTTTTTGTTCAATTTTTTTCTTTTCTTGTTGGTACAGGGCCTCATACATGCTTGACAAGCACTCTACCACTGGATTACATCTCCAGTGGTACTTTGTACTTTTTCTTTGGAGACAGTGTCTCACTAACTTGCCCAGGCTGGCCTGGAACTTGCGATCTTCCTACCTCAGCCTCCTGAGTAGCTGGGATCACAAGTGTGGGCCACCACTCCTAGTTTAGAACCACTTTTAACACATGAGAGTCACTCCTTCCCGTTATGCCCAGTGTTGACCCCGGGGCTGAGCTTTCTGTTCCAGTGCCTGCCATTGAGGCTGATGTAAATTCCTCTCTTGGCAGCAGCGATTCAAGAAGATGCTACTGGTACAGGGCAGAGAAATAACTCTCTAGTTACATAAACATTCTGGGTATGCAAGCTCCTGTCCTCCTAGGTTTTGGAATATGGTCTAGGATCTAGTACTTCATAAATACGGGGCCTTTATTCCTCTTTGTCCCCTAGCTGGGTGCATGGCTAGTCTTTCGTTCCTTCCCTATGGCGATTTTATTTCAAGGCTCTTATTGCCACTCTCTGCCACTTATCTTTTGTCAGGAGTATTCCATTCACCCTGTTAGGTTTTGATAATATAAATCTTTAAACATTATGGAGATTTACCAACTATATGCCATATACCCTGTAACCTTCAAGATCTCTATTCAATACCTATAAAGTATCAGTTCTGCTTCTTTGAATCACCCTCTGCAAATGCTTTCACTAAAGTAATTGTTTTCATAGAATATATTGCATTTCATGTGCCTTTCCATTTATGAAATTACAGTATTTTGGTTTTAGATAATGGTCAAGATTCAATTTAGAATTACCTGAAGAATAGTAATTTAAAAGATATGGTCTTTATTTTTCAATTTTATTGTCAGAAAAAAATATTGGTTTGTGCTATTGAGGAAAATTTTGTAGTATTTTCTGAAAAGTAAGAAAAATTCTCATGAAACATTATAATTATATTTAATATAATTTAATAATTATTAGTTATATTTTATGTCATATCTTTAATTATTACTATTTTTTTCTTTCTCACTTGCCAGGGTGGTGACAAAAAGAACATAAACAGTATTGACAAAATTTAACACATTAATTTTTTTATTTTCAGTAATTCAGATATATATGATAAACTTTTAAAAATAGCTCTGCATTACATGTGGTCTATTGGGCATAAATCCAAAAATCAGTTAATGGTCTTCACAGATCCAGTTTGGATGTAAAGGAATTGTAGATGTAGGATATGAAAGGAGGCTTTCTGAGTGTGGTAGGCTGGAGGGTGAGGGATGAATTGTTGGTTGGTGACATCATGGTGTCTAAGGGTAAAGATATAAACACTCTCTTTCCTGTACTACCCTACAAGATAGATGGAAGGTTGTTTGAATATAGGACATAAGATATACCTGTCACAGAAACAGTCAACAGTATTTTCTAAGAGTAGGAAACAACAGAAAAAGAAATATCCAGTTTGTTCTTTGGCCAACACTTAGTTTATCATGGCACTGATTACAGCATTTGACAGAGGACAATCAGTCATATGGGATGTTCCCAATACATTGGGGTGAAGGTCAGTCATCAGCAAATAAAAGCAAAGTCAATATTCAAGACAACACTTTTTATTAACTAAAACATAATAAAATGTATGTTTTATTTATCTTGAATAATACATTTTAAAGAGTTATTTGGCAGACTGCTTGGGGGAAGGGAACATCAAGCATTCTGTTATCTCGGGGATTATTTTGAAAGATTATTTTATTCAGTTGGAGGAGTCGGCCAGGGAAGGAGGTCAACTTTCAATATCTGTGGTCGTTCCTGGTGGATATGTCCTCACGGACTCTGAATAATGGAAGTGATTTCCACCTTGTATTTTTTCAACTCCTTGCACTTGGATGCAATTTTAGCTGATTACTCTTGGGTCTCTAGCAGCCCAAGGAAATTTAACACATCATAGTCACCACCATGGGAATAGAATTCCTTAATTTTTGAGTGGGAAGGGGATCTAGTAATTGTTTAGTCCAGTGCCTTCATTTTAGAGCTAAGACTCCTAAAAAATGAGAATAATAACAACAACCAATATTTATGGGCATTGTGCTCAGAGAATAACCTGGATTATTTAGTCTAATCCTCATGACAATTTTGTGAGGTCGGGACTCTAACTCCCAGTTTACAGTGAGAAAACTGAGGCATGTAGATTAAAAATCTTGCTCCGAATCAAGGAATTAGTCTGGCGATAAAGGCAAAAGCTTAACTACTGCACTACACTGCCTTTTAAAAAAAATCAAATTACTTGCAGAATATTACATGGCAACTAGTAGAACTAGAACCCAGATTTTCCGTTTCCCAGCCCTCTGCAATTAAAGAATGTCATTGAACAATGGTGAGAGCCACTGGTTTTAATATATTCCCATAAACACACACATCCAATCAGTAGTGCATACTTAATTGTCCATTTTTTGTTATGTTTGTTTCTTTTATGCTTCTTAAAGACCTTTGCCAGGAGTTTAGCTTATCCACCCTTAAGAACTTTGTGCAATTCTTTTATCTGAGTGTTTGCAAACCTCATCTTTTCATCCTTCTCAACCCCAATTTCCACACTTGAGTTCTCTTTCAATCTTTCCCCCTTTAAACAAAAGACTGATTCTCTTCTGAATTTCCCTGCTGAACAATCATTCTCCTCCAGTCCAAACACAAACAAATTCCACCACTTGCAAGCATCTCTAGCAAATGATTAGCCTGTTTTTCTTACTTGCAAGTTTATCATAAGGAAAAGTGCATGAACATATTCACAGATTAAGTAACCATACAATGTAGCTGCCTAAGGCAAAAAATAAAAAATTGACAACATGCAAAAGCCCTTTGTGGAACTCTCCCTCATGATAAATTCCAACTTCCCAAAAGGTAGCCTCTATCTTCAATGTTGTATTAATTATTATCTGGGTTTTAAAAATACATAATCTCACCACCTATGTATACATACATTGGGTTTATTTTGACCAATATGATCCTTGTTTTCTTTCTTTCATGTCCTATACGGTGTCCTTTGTTCTTTTTTTGGTACTGGGGATTGAACCCAGGGGCACTCTCCCTCTGAGCTATACCTCCACCCCTTTTTATTTTGTTTTTTGAAATAGGGTCTTGCTAAGTTGCTGAGGGGCTCGCTAATTTGCTGAGGCTGGCCTCAAAACTGCAATCCTCCTGCCTCAACCTCCAAAGTACTGAGATTACAGGCATGTGCCACCACACCTGGCTCCCCCTGTTTAATCTTTTTGAGGTGCATATTTAATCACCAGCTTAATTAAAGTTAGTCATTGTCTTTACATAGCAGTGCACATTCACTTGTAAATTCTGTGCTTGTTCTTCTATTTATTGCTTCATTTCCTATCATCCTGAAAAAAAAAAAGTAAAAATCCAGAAACATGTTAGGGAAGAGGAACAGGCAGGGTATGGAGACAATGGCTGGAGTGTGGAGTCCCACGTTTGGGGAACTCAGAGTGCTAATCTCCAACAGTCTGCGGATCCACTTCTCTTCTCACTCCAAGAACCTGCTACATTAGACCTTCCACCACCACCCCACCCTGGAAAACTCCAAATGGAAAATGGAATACATAGAAAAAAACCCAAGAAGGACTTGTGCTTACTAGAAAAGACCTATGATTGTACCCAGACCCAAACATTTCAACACTGGTTCATTAAAGAAAATGACTATGCAGTCATCCCAAATTATGTTCTGAAGGCCACTTAATGGTCTAGGGGTAATGCTTATATTATGTTTAAATGCAGAAGCAGAGGTCCAAACTCTCTACAATTCCAACTTTGTCAAATAATCCACGGGGAAGACATGGTGGAGGAAAATACTCTAAAATATTAGCAGTATTTACCCCTGGGTTATTTTCATTTTCTTCTTTATCTTTTCTGTATGTGCAACATTTTCTATAAGAAAAATGTTTCTTTTATGACCAAAAAGTATTTAAAAAAAGAAAATGAATGGCTTTATCAGATTTGTCTGACCCTCCTTCCCCCCCCAAAAAAAGGCCCAGAGATGGCCCACCCCTCAGTTTTTGTCTGACTCAGAGCCAGGCTGGGTGTATTTAGTGCCAAGTGCAGCTCACCCAGGGAGCAAAGTGTCCAGATGCATGAGGTCTCAACCTGGAGGGTATTCTTGTTTTGGCGACAGACATGTGAACTGGCACTCCTGGTTCTTTCATTCCATCCCCCAGATGCCTGGATCTTTGATCTTTTTCTAGTCTTGCTCACTCCTGGTCTTTTCACCATATACATGCAAGTGTTTCAGTGTGACTTGGGAGCTGCATTTTCTTGATGAGAGATGAGGCTGCAAGAAGAAAAGTCCTACTGAACCTCTGGTTCAGAGCTGCATCCTCATGCCTGTGCAGGACTGAAGGAACACCAGGCACTAGGGAGATGCCGAATGAGGATGCCCACTTTATCAGCTCTTTCATACCCCTCTGAGGTCATGCACCCTCTTGGCCAGGGATTGTTAAGTGATTGGCACCACCAGGAGGCAAATAGGAGCATTGGGTCTCTGTGCAAATGGGAGTTTGGGTTGCAATGTTAATTGCAGTTTTCATCAGGATAAAGATATCCAGATGTGAGAGAGAATAGAGTTCTTTTCTGTGCCACAAAACAGATGACTGAACTAAAAGAAACATTCATTCTGTGAGGAAAAAAATCAATACACCTGCGCTCTCTTCTGTCGACTCTCATGTGCCTTAAATTAAATTACACCATCAAACAGGTCACACTCACTAGAGAACAAATAGAGTACTATACTCAAGAGCTTGGGATGGAAATTCTTCAATGAGGAAAAGACAAAAATACATTTATATGATACTTACAGTTGTTGTAAACCTTGCAAGATATTTATACAAAAGTTCATATCTCCAAATCTATCATGCTGAATCCATTCTGGACATTTTCTATAGGACATTTTTGATATGTTATATGTGATGCAATTTTAAGGTGTAGCCTGACTCATTTCTTATAGCAATATCTTATAAAATAAATGACTAAATCAGAGAATTTAGGAGTTTGATTTCAGTGACAGATCATGTAGTTAATTTTTTTGTAAGAATAACAAAACAAAAAAACTGATATATAAATACATATATGTAATGTGTATGTGTATATATATGAGAACTAAATTGAAGTCAATAGATTTTTCTTCAATTTCTAAAATATGCCACAAGTTCAACTCTCTGTTATATTCTTTTTTTAATATGTTTTTATTGGTGCATTGTAGTCTCACATCACAATGAGTATCAATTTGGTGTTAACATACATGCACACAGCTCTTGGTGTCCCTCCTCCCCACCTCCCCCCACATGTAGCACTGAGAATGATGTTGGTATAATCTCATATGTACACATTGCTTATGATAGTAATTCCATAGATTCACTTTTTTTTTGCCCTTCCCCTTCCCTTGTACCCTTTCCCTTGCATCACTGAGGGTTCTCTGTTGTCATTGGACTCCCTTTTGTGTCCCCACTACTCCCTAGGTTGCACATATTAATGAGAACATATGTCCCTTCTATTTTTGTGATTGGCTAATCTCACTTAACATAATGTTCTCCAGATCTTTCCATTTTCTTGCAAATGCTGTTATTTTGTTCTTCTTTATTGCTGAGTAGAATTCCATTGTGTGTATTTCCCATAATATTGTAATCCATTCATCTGTTGATGGACATCTAGGTTGGTTCCATAATTTGGCCACTGTGAATTGTGCTGCTATGAACATGGGTATGCATATATTACTGTAGTCTCCTGGTTTCAATCCCTTTGGTATGATACCCAGTAGTGATATAGCCAGATCATATGGTGGATCCATTCCCAGTTTTCTGAGGAATCTCCACACTGATCTCCTTAGTGGTTGAACTAGTTTGCAATCCCACCAACAGTGTAGAAGAGTCCCAATTTCCCCACATCCTCGCCAACATTTGTTGTTGTTTGACTTCTTAATGCTTGCCATTCTAATTGGGGTCAGATGAAATCTTAGAGTAGTTTTGATTTGCATCTCCCTTGATTGCTAGTGATGTTGAACATTTTTTCATGTATCTATTGGCCATTTGTATCTCTTCTTTCGTGAAGTGTCTATTCATTTCAGTTGCCCACTTCTTGATCGGATTATTTTTTTTTCTTAGTGTAAAGTCTTTTAAGTTCTTTGTATATCCTAGATATTAGACTTCTGTCAGAGGGATAGCTTGCAAATATCTTCTCCCATTCTGTAGGCTTTCTTTTTAAGCTCTTGATGGTTTCCTTTGATGAGCAGAAGCTTTGAAGTTTAATGCTATCCCACTTATTAATTCTTGTTTTAATTTCCTGTGCTTTGGAGGTCTTGTTGAGGAAGTTTCTACCTGTGCCTATATGATGGAGTGTTGGACCTATGGCTTCTTCTAATAATTTCACAGTCTCTGGTCTAACTTCCAGGTCTTTGATCCATCTTGAGTTGACTCTTATGCAGGGTGAGAGGTAAGGATTAAGCTCCATTTTTCTACAGGTAGATAACCAGTTTTCCCAACACCATTTGTTGAAAAGACTGTCCTTTCTCCAATGTATGTGCTTGGCACCTTTGTCGAAAATCAATTGGCTATAAGTTTGTGGACTTGTTTCTGTACCTTCTATTCTGTTCCACCAGTCTATGTGTCTGTTTTTGTGCCAATACCATGCTGATTTTATTACTATAGCTCTGTAGTATAATTTGAAGTCAGGAATTGTGATGCCTCCTGCAAGATTCTTATTCCTGAGAATTTCTTTGGCTATTCTTGGTCTTTTGTTTCTCCATATGCAATTAATGACTGATTTTTCTAGCTCTGCGAAACATGATGTTGGTATTTTGATAGGGATTGCATTGACTCTGTAGATCATTTTTGGCAGGATGGCCATTTTGATAATATTTATTCTGCCTATCCAAGAGCAGGGGAGATCTTACCATCTTCTAAGATCTTTGATTTCTTTCTTCAGTGTTCTATAATTTTCATTGTAGAGGTCTTTTGCCTTTTTGGTTAAGTTTATTCCTAGATATTTGATTGGTTTTGAAGTTATTGTGAATGGGATTGTTTTCTGGATTTCTTTCTCAGTGGATTCATGGTTGGCATATATGAAAGCTACTGACTTTTTTAGTTTGATCTTGTATCCTGCTACTTTGCTGAATTCGTTAATCAGCTCTAGTAGATTTTTGGTTGAGTTCTTTGGGTCTTCTAGGTATAAGATCATATCATCTGCAAATAAAGATAATTTTAGTTCTTCTTTTCCTATTTGAATTCCTTTGATATCCTTCTCTTGTCTTATTGCTCTGGCAAGAGTTTCAAGGACTATGTTTAAAAGGAGTGGTGATAGTGGGCATTCTTGTCTTGCTCCTGATTTTGAGGGGAATTCTGGCAATTTTTCCCCATTCAATATGATGTTGGCTTTGGGTTTCTTATATATTGACTTAATGATGTTGAGGTATGTTCCTTCTATTCTGATTTTCTGTAGAGTTTTTAACATGAATGGGTGTTGAATTTTGTCAAATGCTTTTTCCACATCTATTGAAATGATCATGTGATTTTTGTTTTTAGTTCGGTTTATGTGGTGGATAACATGTATTGTTTTGCATATGTTGAACCAGCCTTGCTTTCCTGGGGTGAAACCAATTTGGTCATGGTGTACTATTTTCTCAATATGGTTTTGAATGCGTGTGGCTAATATTTTATTTAGAATTTTTGCATCTATGTTCATTAATGATATTGGTCTGTAATTTTCTTTCCTTGAGGTATCTTTATTTGTCTTTGGTATTAATGTGATGTTGGCCTCGTAAAAAGAGTTTGGAAGAGTTCCGTCTCTTTCAATTTCACGGAATAGCTTGTGAAGTATTGGTTTTAGTTCATCTGTGAAGGTTTTGTAAAATTCGGCTGGAAAACCATCTGGACCTGGGCTTTTCTTTGATGGAAGACTTTTTATTGCTGTTTCTATCTATGTGGTTGCTATTGGTTGATTCAGTTTTTCTGTATCCCCTTGGTTCAATTTGGGTAGGTTGTATGTGTCTAGAAATCTTTCGACCTCTTCCATGCTTTCCATTTTATTGGAATATAAGTTTTCAAAGTAGCTTCTTATGATCCTCTGGATTTCTCCACTATCTGTGGTGATATCCCCTTTTTCATTTCTGATTTTGGTAATTTGTGTTGATTCTCTCCTTCCTTTGGTTAGGTTAGCTAGTGGTTTGTCAATCTTGTTAATCTTCTCAAAGAACCAGCTTCTTGTTTTGTTGATTCTTTGTATTGTTTTCTTATTTTCTATTTCATTAATTTCTGCTCTGATTTTAGTTATCTCCTGCCTTCTACTGGCTTTGGGCTGTGACTGTTCCTGTTTTTCAAGATCCTTGAGGTGTGTCATTAGGTTATTTATTTAGATGTTTTCTGTTTTTCTTATGTGGGCACTCAGTGCTATAAATTTTCCTCTTAAAACTGCTTTCAAGGTGTCCCACAAATTTTGATATGTCACGTCTCTATTTTCATTTAATTCCAGGATTTTTTTTATTTCTCCCCTTATTTCTTTTCTGATCCAGTCCTCGTTCAGGAGTATATCGTTCAGTCTCCATGTACTTATGTGATTACTTTTTGTCTTCCTGTTGTTAATTTCCAGTTTCAATCCATTGTGATCTGAGAAGATGCAGGAAATTATATCACATCTTTTGAATTTGCTGGTGCTTGCTTTGTGACCCAGTATCTGGTCTATTTTGGAGAATGTTCCGTGGGCAGCTGAGAATAATGTGTATTCAGATGTTGTTGGTTGAAATAATCTGTATGTGTCTATTAGATTCATTTGGTCTATAGTTTTCTTTAGATCTGAGCAATCTTTATTCATCTTTTGTCTGGATGATCGATCTAGTGGCGTGAGTGGTGTGTTGAAGTCTCCCAATATTATTGTGTTTCAGTCTATTTGGGACCTGATGTCCCGAAGACTTTGTTTTATGAATGTGGGTGCGTCCACATTTGGGTCATAAATGTTTACTATTTTTATATCTTCTTGTTGGATTGTTCCTTTTATTAATAAGAAGTGACCCTCTTTGTCTCTTCTGATGTGTTTTAGCTTAAAGTCTGTTTTGTCTGATATAAGTGTTGCTACCCCTGCTTGTTTTCGATCTCCGTTTTTTTCCATCCTTTTACCTTTAGCGTATGAGTATCTTTGGCACAAAGGTGAGTTTCTTGTAGACAGCATATAGTTGCATTATGCTTTTTGATCCACATTGCCAGTCTGTGCCTTTTAATTGGGGAGTTGAGTCCTTTGACATTCAATGTTATTATAGAGATATGATTTTTGTTTCCTATCATTTTGAGTTTTATTTTCTATTTGCTGTAGTGACAAATCTCCTTGTTTAGTTGCCTACCTGGTGGAATTCACCTCTCCTGTGGTTCTGAAGATTGCTTCTTTGTGGTTTATTTCTTTTAGGATTTTCTCTAGTGTTGGCTTGGTCCTCATGAATTCTTTAAATGTTTGTTTATCGTGGAACATTTTTATTTCTCCCTCAATTTTAAATGATAGCTTTGTTGGATATTTCAGTCTTGGTTGGAAGTTGTTTTCTTCCAAGGTCCGGAGTACTTTGTACCAATCCCTCCTGGTATTCCTGACTTGGGTTGAGAAGTCTGGGGTGATTTTTATTATTTAGCCCCTGTATGTCACCCGTTCTTTTGTTCTTGCTGCTTTTAGGATTCTTTCTTTGGCCTCTACGTTAGTCATTTTAATTATTACATGGCGAGGGGAGGTCCTACTTTGGTCCTGTCTTAACAGTGTTCTATATGTCCCCTGTATGTGTATATCCAAATCTTTCTCTATGTTTGGAAATTCTCTGAAATTATTTCTTTGAAGAGGTTTCTTATCCCCTTGGTCTGTACTTCTAATCCTTCTTCAATGCCTTTTATCCCTAGATTAGGACATCTTGCATAGTTCTTTAGTTCTTGAATGGCTAGAGTGTGTTGTTATAATATCTTCTGTATATTATTGACTGTGTTCTCAGTTTTGAATGAGCTGTCTTCCAGGAGTGATACCCTATTTTCCATGTGGTTGAGCCTACTGGAGTTGGTTTCTATTGCAGTCTTTAATTCGTTTATTGACTCCTTCATTTTGTTCAGAGTTTCTTTCTGATTCTTCCTTAGAGCCTCAACTTCCTCCTTCATCTCCTCCTTCATCTTCTTTGAGGCCTTTCATCATTCTGAAGATCAAAATTCGGAATTCTCCGCCTTGCATTTCCTGCAGGTCAGAGTCAGTAATCTCACTTGTTAATGCATTGTGGGTGTTTCTTGTTTCCTCACTGTTCCTCATTCTTGTATTTTCGGTGTTTTCCATTTTGTGTTTTTGTTGCCTTTTCCTTTCTGTGTATGAGACCTCTTGATGGTTCCTGTAGTCCCAATTGGGTCAGTATGCTGCAGGCTGTGGATCTCTGTCGTCTGGTTGGCTGGGGTGTGGTATTGTGTGTGGAAGGGTACGTAGGCTCCTGAGCTCGGGTGTTGGCATGTAAGGAGCACTTCGAGGTGTGGTGTTGGGAGCGGGCACTGAGGCGTGGGTGACGGTGCCAGAAGGTGCCCTGTTTCCAAGGCGCGGGTGTTGGGGGTCGCCCGGGCCCCTAGGGATGCACATGTGCTCCAGGTCTCAGGCAATGTCACTGGAGGGTGCCTGGGCTCTGATGCGCTGCGCTGAGGATTTTGAATGGGCCCGTGGGAGGTGCGGGCTCCGGGTATTGAGTAGTGGCGCCTACGGGTTCACAGGCTCTGAGGTGCGGCACAGAGGATCACACGTGTGTCCCTGGGTGGAGTGTGTGCTCCTAGATATCAGATGGCAGTGCTGGGGCGTGCCCTGACTCAGAGACAGCCCAGAGAGTCATACGGGTCTTGGGTGGTGGCACCTGAGGGTATCCAGGCTCTGAAGCACAGCACAGAGGCTCCCGCACAGAGGAGAGAGGTGCAGGTTCTGGGTCTCAGGTGGCTGCGCCGGAGTCCCAGGCAGGGCACCGAAGGCCGCTCAGGACGCGCTGGAGGTCGCCAGGGTCGGAGGCCGGGTGTGGAGGGCTGCCCGGGTTGCATAGTGTGGCACTGGGTTCTGAAGTGTGGCGCGGAGGGCCACCTGAGTAGCACAGGAGGATGCTGGGGTCTGAGGCTGGGCACGGAGGGTTGTCCTGGTCGCGCTGGAGGGCGTGGGAGTCTCAGGTGGTGCGCGGGGGTACAAGGCTGGGTGCGGAGGGCCACTCGGTTGCCCTAGAGGATGCTGGGGGCCGGGGCTGGGCACAGGAGCCACCAGGGTGACGTGGGAGGACGCTGGGGACCTGGGCCAGGCGTAAGGGCTGCCGGGGTGGGGGGACGTGGGAGGTGATGTGGGAGGATGCTGGGGACCGGGGCTGTGCACAGGGGCCACTGGGCCACGCGGTAGGATGCCAGGGTCCGGGGCTGGTCGCAGAGGTCGCCGGGGTGACACGGTAGGACGCTGAGGTCTGGGGCTGGTCACAGGGGCTGCTGGGGTGACATGGGAGGATGCCGAGGTCCCGGGTGGGCGCAGGGGCCGCCGAGGTGACGCGAGAGGATGCCGAGGTCTGGTACCTGGCACAGAGGCCGCTGAGGTGATGCCGAGGCCTGGGGTGGGCGCAGAGACTGCCTGGGTGATGAAGGAAGACGCTGATGCCCAGGGCGGGCGCAGAGGCTGCCGGGCCTCTCTGTTAAATTCATATTTGCTGGTTGACTTGTTGATACCTATTAACCATGATGAAAAAATGATATCAGCAAAAGAAGTAAAATGAAACCAAAAGAAAAATCGTCTATCATGAATGTGGAAACCATGGCTTGGCATACGAAGGGAATGCGTGTTTTTATTGCTACTAGTCACACGGTATAATTTTTAGCAGTGTTCTCATCCCAGATGATAGAATTTACCAGCACACACAAAATAATGAAAAGCATGGACTATGGATTTAAAAAGTACAGAGAGAGAGAGAGAGAGAAAGAGAGAGAGAGAGAGGAGAGACATCATTTGGGCCAAGTCTACAGAAAAGAGGTTCAAATATCTTATAAAGTATCAGACCAAACTGAAGTCTTTCAAAATTTGGAACAGTTTATTTTTGGCAAAGCTCAGCTTCCTCTTCACAAAAGTGATGGCTTCAGATTAATTTTTGAACATCAAACAAGATTTTTTAGGGACTCATTTTGATGAGTTTTGATGGGTAATCAGAAATACATGGATTAACTCTGCTTTCAACTAAACATAGGTTTAGCAATGAAAGAGAAGAAAGCTTGGCACACAGAGTTCTGAGTTCTGCCAAACACTAAACATGGGACTAGTCAGTGTGGGGTATTGGATGAGGACATGTGGTTAAACAAGGCCCCCCTCCTCCAAGATTATCTTAATAAGCTTCAGGTCACCCTGCTTTGCTCAGCCCTATACTGGGAGCTTGGGAATCGGGGTACCATGAGCTAGCTGTCTCCCCATACTCTTTGCTTTTGGCAAACCACTCATTATGCCTGTGTCTTACAGAGACTGGAGGAGTTGAGAATACCTCCCCAGCCTGGTCCCGGTGGACATGCAGGGAGACCTGCATCTTCCCTGCAGCTTCTCTCTGATTAAGCTCTTCGGGATAATAAAGCATATTTATTCTGCTTGTGCTATTTTACTATTCTGAGAGGATGGCCAGAAAACCAACTGACAAGGGGACCCAGGAGAGATGGTTCTTTACAGAATGCCATGTTGTGACTCTGCAGGCATCTCATTGGGAGGTGTGTGTTTCCTAACAACTCTATGCTGAGCTACATGCAAAAGTCACATTGTGTCTTTACAGAGTTCTACAAACACCACACTAAATTCTAAATTTGAGGTGTCTTGACCTTTTGCTCAAATCTTGCAAAGATGTGAACTTCAGGTTTAGTGTATCCCTATTTTCCTTTCATTATCTCTTTCCTAGCTTGTCAATTCTTCTACCACCTTTTTCTTGGGTGACCACCATTGTGACAGTGACTTTTGTCTTCAGTACCTCAAGTACAAATTGGGACAATGGTACTTCCTTCCTTCCTTCTTAAATTTTTGGATTTCAGGCTCAGAAGTTGAATGAATCATACTACCCAATTCAAGGTATATTACAATTATTGTCTTTCCTTTTCCTTTTTCTTTCTTTCTCTTCTTCCCTCCCCTCCTTCCTTCTTCTTTCTTTCTGTCTCTTTATAATTTTTTTTCCTTTTGCAGTACTGGATATTGAACCCAAGGCTTCATGCATGTGCAAGCATTCCACCACTAAGATACATCTTCAGCCCTTACCCCTCAACCCCCTTTTTGAGACAGGGTCTCACTAAGTTGCCCAGGTTGGCCTTGGATTTGTTGTTCTCCTGTCTGAGCTCCCTAGTAGCTGGGAATACAGTAGTGCACCACTGTGCCTAGCTTCCTTCTTCTTTTTTCTCTTTCTTCTTTTGCCTCATCTTCCATCTCTATTCCCCTTTTTTGCATAGTCAGTCACTGATGAATATGCTTGAATTTGCCTGTATTCATAAAAACACATAGTATTTTTGTATTAATAATTTTAAAATTTTATACCAAAACTATAGTGGTTAACATTCTTTTTTTATAGAGCTTTATATCTTAAGTTCTATGCATTTTACCCTGTGCACGTCTAATGCTGAGCTTCCAGCTGCTTTATACCAGTTCATACTGTGTATTTTCTGGCTCTCATACATTCTTTCTGATGCAATGGACCCGATCTTCGTCAACATGCTGTGCAGCCTCCTTATGCACTCATCTATAAAAGGACCTATCCTATTCTGTTTTTTAAAAAATATTCAGCCAACTGATTATTTTGGAAAGAACCTTAACAAACAAATCCATTCTGAAAAATCAGTATTGATAAACATATACAAGAATGGAAAGGTGGGAAAAGTTCATTCTCAAATCATCATTCTCCATATGCAAACTGTGGAAATTTGGTCAAGTTAATTAACCTCTTCAATCTATTTGCCAATTGGAAATCATAAAAACTATTTAATAGAATTTTTAAAGAACAAAAAGGAATTAATATTTAGAGTAATGATTTCTGGCATATGCTGGGCACTCCAATTGTAGATCTTATACATTAACTATTATAGATAACAAACAATATGTGATAGCTAAAGGTAGTAGTGATGATAAAAATGTATTACATATTCCAGGGATTTTTAATTTTAACAATGAACAATACCTAAATCTAGATGAAAAAAATGCTAATAGTGGCATTTCGAATACTATGTGGGGAGAGTTTGTAGAGACAAAAAATGTTCTAAAATGTTCTAAAATCCCACCATGTGGTCACTCATCTATGGTGTCTTTCAAAAGGTACTACTTTGACACATGAAAGGTTATCATTGCTAAATTTCTTAAGTCTGCTTGTGAGAAGAAAGTTCATGCAGAGAAAATTCTTGGTGCTGGTATATTTGGGACTATCCATCTACCCATGTGGCAGAGATTCAGATAACTGAGTTGGTGCCATCAACTGTCGACTTTTAGATGTCTTACTATGAACTTCACTAGATTTTCTCTTCACATGATGGTACAGGATAGGGAGTAAGGGTTTAGTCTCTAGAATAAGATTCAAATTCAAGCTCAGCTACTTTCTACTTGTGCAACCTTGAGCATACTACTTAATCTATCTCAGTTTATTTACTTACAGATTGGGAATTATAATACTGCCTATATACTAGGGTTGCTGTGATCACTTAATGTAATAAATAAGTATCCAATGAATGTTAGCAATTACCAGTACCTAATTGTTTTAATTCTGTGGATTTTACTGAAATTTTTCAAAACTTGTCTCAGGCTATTAAAACTAAACATCACTATTAACTCTCTAATGATGTGATATTTCCAAAGAGAGCTGGATTAGAAAAAAATGGTTAACACTTTTAAAGGCCACATTAGATCAGAGGTGGATATGGGAACGCTGCTCTTCTCAGCACTCTGGCTATGGACTTCCAGTCTTCAGGAAGAAACCAAACTGATAGTGTGCATTGTCAGCAAAGGTACTGATAAAGTAATAACAACGTAAAAGGAAGAAGATATGGATTTTTCTTAAAGGCTGATCTACATTAGTAGATACAAGAGATGTGATTAAAGGAGAATTTCCCAAAAAGTGTCCAAAGGAATGCTAGTCTCACGATATGTATCTTGAAAAGAGGGGTTCTATGGTCCCACACATTTGAAAAATGGTGATTTTGATTGTGCCCTTTAGAAATTCATGATGTATTTTAACTTATTAAAAGATCTGATTCATCCTACTTTATAGAAACCTGTTTAACTTTAACTCAGAATTTCCCAAAGTTAACTAATTTACAATGTATAGAAGAATTTTCTATGTAACACACTTTGGATCTTGATAATATATATCACCTAAGGAAAAAATACCATGATTTTGTATAAACTCAAAGTCTGACAGCAGGGTGCTTTATCAGACATTATGAGGGGCTCAGAATTTTACCTGGTCTTCATTGCTGCTTCATTCACAACTGAGTGCAGCTCTGGAGAGCACAGGCACGGGGCTCCCTCTTCACTGTTCAGAGTTGAGGGTGCAGACATGAGTAGGGAAACGCCAGGCCATTCACAGTGAAGGAGCAGCATTTTGCAGGTGCCTGTGGCTGCTCCAAGCTGTGGCAGTAATGAAGGTAGCAGGGTCTTGGTTCTCCAGGAAGTTCTTGTCCTCAGATCCACAGGGATAGTGATCTGGCAGCAAGAGGCATCTGAGCAGGGATAACCCTTGAAATTGAGATTTTCCGCCACTGATCTAGGGAGTTAAACTGATCCTGCTGGTAGGGATAAATCATACAATTAATGACAATCATAGAGGTTTTGCCTGGTGGCTCAAGAAAAGCTCATTAAATTTGTATGCTCCTGATAAATTGCTATTCACAGTCTGCCTTCTATGCCACTTTACATATATGAATCTGACTTCCCCACTCAGCCTGTGTGCCTTGAGGGCAACAACCATCCCTGGGTTCCTGTGTGATGCCTGTAGCTCAGAGCACAGTGCCTTGTAAATAGCAGCTACTCGAGCAGGTACATATGGAATTAAAGTCAATATTTTTCATTTTGCTTATCCTAGGTGAGGCAGCACAGCTACCAAGAGAATAATGCTGGCACCAATGTGGCATTAGACCTTCAAAAGGCCAAAGAAAGGCGTGGCATTGAGTGAGGTGTGGCAGATTGATTTCCATGTGGTAGTAAATGGGATGACAGTCATGCCTGGCTGGCAGTGTGAGCTGAGCCAGGAAAAAAGGTGCTAGGGTCCCGAGTCAATGCCAAGTTGTAAAATCATTAATCTTGACCTCACTGTGGGTTAGACTCTCATTCCAGAGTTTTATAGGAACATAGTGGACTCTGAAGTCAGGCCTGGGGTTAAATCCCTGCTCTGCCACATATCAGCTATGTCCAAGGTACTACAATGAATTTTGGGGTTCAGACCACAGGTCTTGCCCCTAAGGACTTCAGGTTTGAGAAAAGGGAAACAAACAAGCACACAGGAGAGGCATATAGGAGAGGTCAGTCCTGCTAATGATGTACAAGGTAGAACAGACCTTATAAAACTCATCTTTTGATGAAATTAGTGGGTAATTTAAATGGTTCCTGGGCAGAAAGGGCATGGCAGCCAAAAGGAACATTGTGAACAAAATCAAAGACCAAAACTACAAAAATGAGTGGGGAAGGCAAGTGGAGAAGGCCTGGGAATGAGTAGGGGTGATTGCAAAATACTGGAAGAGTAACCAGAGGCAGGTTCATGGAGATTCTTACAGGTCCCCTGAAGGGAGCCCCTGGTAACTTTTCAGCTATATTTGAGGTGATCCATTGTGCATTTTTTAAAATTACACTCTACTATAATATAGAGGGTCAAGACTGCAAGACTAGAAGTAGAGAGATTAGTTAGAAAAATCTGATAATAACTGACATAAGAGCCAACAATGGCTGGAACAATAGTAACAGGGAAAGAAGACTGACGTAGGGCAGTCAAGAAAACAAGAATATGAGAATTTAATTACTTGTTGGTGGCTTGGCTTGAGAGTATCTCTGATCAAATGCCATCTCTTCCAGAACGCCCTGGACCACCCTTTCCAAAAAGGTCGTGCCCTCCACCCTCCTGAGTCACTCCATCCCATATTTTGATGTACTATCTTCATAGATCTCATTGCCTTCTGAGAGGACATCTGTGTCTTCACTTGTTTATTGCCTTTGAGGGCGAGGACTTGGCCCACTTCTTCATCTCTGTTTCCCTAGCACTGAGAAGATTGCCCAGAAAGAATGAGATACCTAATAAATATTTGTTGAAAGACTGAATAAACGATACTAGTGTCTTCATTGAGATTCCCACTAGTAGATGAGGAGTAACTTTTTAGAAGGAAATGAAAGAAGGTTAGTGTTTGACATGAATTTGAGAGGAGTCATCAGATAGGAATATCTGTGGGAGTTATAGGAATGAGACCTCCCTCCATGAGCGGGGAAGACAGCCAAGTTCAAAATAATGACAATAACAACAGCCAACAAACAATATTTATTGAGTGCTTACTATGTGCCAGAACTATTCTAAGCACACTCCGCATTCTAATTTATTTGATCCTCACCAAGACTGTGGAGGTAGTATCATGATTCTTCCTATTTTTTAAATGAGAAAAACCAAGGCTCAGAGTGATTTAAGAAACTCAATAAAGTTTGCACAATTCTATGCCAAGCATAGAAGCACATGCCTATAGTACCATTACTTGGGAGGCTGAGTCAGGAAGATTGCAGGTTCTAGGACAGCCTTGGCAACTTAGAGAGACCTTGTTTAAAAAAATGGATGAATGAATAAATAAATAGATAAATAGGAGCTGGGGATATAGTTCAGTGGTAGAGCATCCATTGGTTCGATTCCCAGTGACACATACACACACACACACACACACACACACACACACACACACTTAAGAAGTGATGGAACTCAGCCAGGCATCGAGGTACATACCTGTAATCCTAGTACTTGGGAGGCTGAGACAGGAGGATTGCAGGTTTGAGGCCAGCCTCAGAAACTTAGCTAGATTCTTGGCAACCTAGCATGACCCTGTTTCAAAACAAACAAAATAAATAAATAAAAATAAAAAGGGTTGGGGGCATAGTTTGGAGGTAGAATGCCCTTGGGTTTAATCTCCAGTACCACAAGAAAAGAAAAAGCAGAGTAACAATCTGTAAATATGAGTTCTGACCCTGCAGTGTGCTGGCATGGAGGCCTAGGCTACTGAGGACTGCATAAATGCCCAGGGAAAAGTCAGGGCAGTTGACAAGCAGCTGACAAGAAGCGAAGTCTCAGTCATTCACATTACTGCCTGAGCCTATGTGGTGGACATTCAGGGTTTCCTAGTTGCAGTACATAGGGAAGATACAGTTTTCTTATAAATACAAGATTCATCTCATTTCTGCCATTTCTCATACCCGTATCCAACTTTTAAAAATAGAATCAAATTGTTGTCCACCCAGATGAAATAGTAGTTGTGTGGATGGGGTTGGAGAGTTTTGCAAGTCCTGTTCCATGTGTGTTTTGCCTGATTAGAGATGTGAAGTTGCAAGCCAGTCTCAGGACTCCACCCATTGCTTTCTGTGCTTAGAGATTTCTGACCCTGTATCCAGGAGCTTCCAAAGTGTTCAGGCACTTCCAAAGTGCCATTTGCAGCAAGCCCAGAGTGGCAGTGGGGCATTCTAGTATCCAACCAGGGCTCCAAGAAGCAATCAGCTTTCCTCTATTGCCAAACCTTCAGTCCTCTGACCTCCTGGGAGGAATCCATCCCAACACTAGTGTTTGCACAGGTGCTATGGCGAGATGCTCTCCATTGTTAAGAAATACACAAAGATACTGAAACACTGGGGTTCCTGCAAAACAGAAACAGGAGAGAAAACTTCTGGTATCCAAATGTTCCATCATCTTCCCTGTTATTTTTGGAGGACTATATCAAAACAAGTGCAGGTAAACTGAGAGGTGGCAAAGCAGATATGTATCATCAGTGTGCCTGATTTCATCAGATGGTAAAAGGCACTAGGCGATAAAAAGTGCCTTGTGTGGTTTGAACATTGAGCAGTACCATGAATTTGTTGGTCCCAGGTTTTTAGCAGATGAGTGCACTGTTAGCACAGGGAACTCTGAGTACCTAATACTCACACTTCCTCACCCTTTCACCTCTTGCAGATTCATCAGTTGATTTTGACTAGCATTTCCCCCATCATTTCAGCTTATAAAACCTCACATTTCGGGGAGAGTGGCTTCACATTCTCACAGGTCTCTCCATTACTGACCAAACAGGTCAAATTTCCAGTTTCAAGCCAGAAGAGGCAATTGTTATTGCTATTACGATGAAAGGCAAATTAGAGGAGGTTGACTTGCTTCGAACTCTTCCTTTTGGTTTCTCCTGGTCCTGCTAGATTTGCTCGCTGTTTGTCCATTCAGAAACCTCCCATATGCATTTGGTCACAATGAAGACATTTTTCTCTTTCATATTATGAAGAACATTAAAAAATAATAGTCTGGTGATGCATAAGGGAGTTACGCTTTTCCTAGTGTGTGGTTCTTGGCCCAAAGTTTATGATGGTTGGAAAGAAATCAACACAAGACTGCTCTGTATAATATTATGTCTCTGGTAGAAAGTGGTTTGGAGGACTTTATGGAGCAAAGATTCTAAAGGTGAAAGCTTTAACAATTCACAACTTTGAGAGACTGATCAAACCTTACATTGAAACCTAACATAAATAAACTAAAAATCTCTGAAGGAGAGCAAGCCACCAAGTATCCACATTTGATTTGGATATTGCATTTAAATAGGCTTCAAGTTTGATATTTCCACCCTCCCTTTTCTAAGGAATCAAACAAACATGCTTACATGTTGGTAATGCATATATTTTATTTATGTGATAGCTTAATGTCTGTTAGGATTTTGTTACATTTCTTCTAAAATGATTTATAATTCTTATTTCTCCCAAGGGGTTTTGGGGATCAGCTTCCAAGTAAAGTTTGTTAAAGGATACTTTGAACATTCTTCGTTGTGAAACTTCTAGGCCTTTTATACTAACGGTCTTCATTTACTCTATATCTTAGATTTCATTCTCCTAACACCATATCAGATATATTCAGACTATACAAGGCCATTATTATCATGCAAAGAAGACTAATGCAGCACATACAGTTTTACATAACCCTCAGGGTTGAAAGAAGAGTTGAGGTAGAAGTAACAGATTCCAGGGGCATTGATAGCCCTTTGTAAACCATGATCTTAATTAATTAATTGTTTATTTTGTTTTATACTTTTATTGGTGCATTGTAGTCTCACATCATAATGTAGTTCAGAGTGATAGTGACACACATGCACATGGCATATGGTGAGCTTCCCTCCAACTTCCTCCCCACTCCCTCCCTTTCCTTATACATGATATTAAGATTGACATATGTACATAATGTCAGTGTAAGTATTTCCTTCATTAATTCTCCCTCCCCCAACTCCACCCTTCCCTAGACCACCTCTCTTGCTCCACTGGGGTTTCTCCTCCATTATCTAAAGTCCCCTTTGTATCCCAATTACTCCCTAGCTTCCACATATGAGAGAAAACATAGGAGCTTTCACTTTCTGTGACTGGTTAATCTCATTTAATATAATATCTCCAGGTCCATCCATTTTCTGTGAATGATTTAGTTTTCTTCCTTATTGCTGAGTAGAATTCCATTGTGTGTATTTCCCATAATTTTGTAATCCATTCATCTGTTGATGAACATCTAGGTTGGTTCCATAATTTGGCTATTGTGAATTGTGCTGCTATAAACATGGATATGCATATATTACTATAATATTTTGATTTCAATCCCTTTGGAAAGATACCCAAGAGTGATATCAGTGGATCATGTGGTGGATCTATTCCCAGTTTTCTGAGGAATCTCCACACTGATTTCCATAAAAGCTGCACTAATTTGCAGTCCCTCCAACAGTGTAGAAGAGTTCCTATTTTCCCACTGTGATAGTTAATCTAATTTGTCAACTTGATCGGATCATGACACACCCAAGATCATGTGACTTTGGGTGTGTAACAGCAGATTAAACAGAAAGTCCTGCCCTAAATGTAGGCAGCAGGGTTCTGATAGGTGCAGGATTTAGATAAAAGAAGGAGAAAGACGCATAGAGGGATGCGCGACTCTTTCCGAAGAAAATGCATCTGCTCTTGTCTGAGATCATCAGCCTCCAACTTCGCTGTTTCTCTGAAGAGCTTCTTGAGCTTCTGGTCTCATCTGAGATGGTCGGCCTCCAGCCCTTCAAACTGAAACTTCACCATCATTTCTCCGAAGAGCTCTTAGACCGCTCGACCAGCTACTGGTTCCTCTGACTCTCCACGTGCAATCGGAACTCGGGACGACATTGTAAGCTGATCTGATAAATCCTTTTTTCCATATACTCATTCTGTGAATTCTGTTAGTCTAGTGAACCCTGACCAATACAGATTCTGGTACCAGAAGTGGTTCTAGAGTAACGAAATTGCAAGAATGTATTTTCTTAGTTGATTTTCTGGCTTCTGGAGCTGGCTCTCCAATTTGATTCGGCCTAAAGTGAGTGAAGGCCGTCCTTCAATTAGTGGGGGTGACTCTATATATCATACTTTTGAACATTGCCGAAACACTAAGGAATATACTGATGTTGGCTGGTTGCTCCTGGCATCATTAGAGAAATTAGCAAGGGAAAAGTATAAGCTCAAGCCAGGCGTGGTGGCGCACACTTGTAATCCCATTACTTTGGGAGGCGGAGACCAGAGGATCTGGGTTCGCGGCCAGCCTCAGCTCTCTAGCTCTCTCTCTCTCTCCCTGTCTCTCTCTCTCTCTTTCCTTAGTGAGGCCCTTCACAACTTCTTGAGACCCGGTTTCAAAATAAAGTATAAAAAATAGGGCCGGGGGTGTAGCGCAGAGGTAGAACGCCTGCGTTCAATCCCCAGTACCACAAAAAAAAAAAAAAAA
>PVJS01012165.1:0-44378 GCA_004027185.1 Glis glis | reverse complement strand
CGGAGGTAGAATGCCCCTGCGTTCAATCCCTGGTACCGCAAAAAAAAAAAAAAAGAAAGAAAGAAAACTGGGAATGGATCCACCATATGATCCGGCTATACCACTACTGGGTATCATACCAAAGGGATTGAAACCAGAAAATTACAGTAATATATGCATACCCATGTTCATAGCAGCCCAATTCACAGTGGACAAATTACGGAACCAACCTAGATGTCCATCGACAGATGAATAGATTACAAAATTATGGGAAATACACACAATGGAATTCTACTCAGCAATAAAGAACAAAATAACAGCATTTGCAAGAAAATGGAAAGATCTGGAAAACATTATGTTAAGTGAGATTAGCCAATCACAAAAAAAGAAAGGACATATGTTTTCATTAATATGCACAACCTAGGGAGTAGTAGGGACACAAAAAGGACTCCAATGACAACATAGAACCCTCAGTGGTGCAAGGAAAGGGGTACAAGGGAAGGGGAAGGGCAAGAAAGAAGTGAATCTATGGAATTACTATCATAAACAATGTGTATATATGAGATTATACCAACATCATTCTCAGTGCTACATGTAGGGGGGGGAAGCCAGGGGGAGGGACACTGAGAGCTGCGTGCATGTATGTTAACACCAAACTGATATTTATTGTGATGTGAGACTACAATGCACCAATGAAAACATATTTTAAAAAAGAAGAAGAAATATCCTAGGGATAAACAGTTTTTAGAAAAACTCAGAAGTGGAGAGAACCATTCAGGGCGGCTGGAGCTTTGAGTGTGAAATGAGCAGTAGAGAGAGATAGGTTAGAGGGGTATGCCAGGAAACAAATGAGGAAAAGCTTCATGGAATTGTTATGGAATTTGGTGCTTATCTTGATGTCACTGAAGAATCACTGAAAGACTTTTAAGGCAAGGAAGAGAGAATTAAATGAGTTTAGTGATTCCCTCTCTCAACTACTATGGATTCATGCTACCTTCAGAGAGACCTTATGAGGTCCAGAACCACCTTTTAAGCATAAATTCTTTTTCCTAAATTCATCACTTTTTTCCCACTTCTATAGACACAACCCTATTCCAGTATTTCTAACCTCCTCATGTCTGGAGTATGGCAAGATCTTTCAAAGCAGTTGATCACCTTGTCACCTTGCCCAGTCTTGTCTGTTGGCTACAGCTGTCAAAATGACCTCCACCTTTGAATTCATCAAGTTCCTATGGTGCTGAAGAACCATCCTCTTTCCTTACCGTGGCTACCTTTCTCATCATAACCCTCTAGGCCTACCCACCTCTGCCCCCTCAGAACGTAGGGTCTTCATGCTTTGTGAACCCTACAGGCACAGTCTGATACCAGCTAGCACCTCTCAGTGAAACATTTACTTTTGAGCATTAACTATTATATCACACATTGAAGTATATTAGCTTTAATTGTGGAGCAAAAGACTGTTTCTTATCAAAGAAATATCAGCATCAGTAAAAGGAGGTAGGACAGATTTTATGACAGTGAAAATTCTTTGTGACTTCCTGATCTCACATCTTATATAAAAAATGCCCAGTAAATCACAATCCAACATAGTGATAGATAACACCTTGTATTTAGGTTTTATACTGCCTTTCCTCTCCAACCACTGTGAATCCAGTGATTCACAGTTTATAGAGTTGGGCAGGCAGGGTTTTTTGTTTGTCTGTTTTCATGAACTGTCAGGTTTTATGTTCTATTTTGGGTAATTACAAAAAGGTTTCCCCCATCTCTGGAACACAAGAACATCATTTGGAATGTTCATTGTAATATTGGTGACTGGGATGGCACCAATTCCCTCCCATCCCTTTGCAGAGCAGAAAGGAAGTTGGAGTCTGTTCTTGGTAGGAGTGGTAATACCTTTTCTCCAGTCTCTGGACCAATACCCCAGTCTGGGTCTCCCGCCCCTCTCTAAGGTGATGGATCATGCTGTCACCCCTCCTCCCCATCCCACCCACTGAAATAAATGAGTAATGGTTTATCCAGTCTATTTTTAAAGGAATTCAGATACCTAAGACTTCTACCACATCTCTTGGAAGATTTATGGAAATTGTGTAAGAAATATTTTTCCTTATTTCTCAGTTGTTTTCCTTTTCTCAATTTTATTAAGTTGGTCACCTAAATGTCAGTCATTTATGAGTCATAAGTTATGTCTTTTGTATGTGCAAGTTATATATCAGAAAGAGAGAAAGACAGAGAGATAGAAAGAGAGGGATTAATATTTTCATAATTATCTTTAGAGATATCCAGCACCATAATGTCCTTTTCCTCCTCCTTTTAACAGCTTTATCAAGATATAATTCACATACTGTATAATTCATCCATTTAAAGTATGCAATTCAGTGGTTGTCAGCATATTCAAAAGGTGTGCAACCATAATCTAATTTTAGAACATTCTCATTTCCCATGCCCCCCTTCCACTGCAACTGCTAAGCTACTTTTGTCTATATAGATTTGCCTACTTTGGACATTTTGTATGAATAGAATAGGTGATATTTTATGAATGGCTTCTTTCACTTAGCACAATGCTTTCAAGTGTCATTCATGTTGTACACGTATCAGTACTTCACTCCCTTTTATTGCCAAGTAACATTCCACCATATGGATATACCACATTTTGTTTACCTATTCATCAGTTGTTTCCACTTTGGGCTATTATAAACAATGCTGCTATGAATGTTCATGTGCAAGTTTTGTTTTTGTGTAGACATATGTTTGTTTATTTTTGGTAGTGGGGATCAAATTCAGGGGCATTCTACCTCCACAACACACCTCCAGCCCTTTTTTATTTTGAAACAGGGTCTTGCTAGGATGCTGAAGGCCTCACTAAATTGCTGAGGCTGGCCTAGAACCTGCAGTCTTCCTGTCTCAGCCTCCCAAGTACTAGGATTATGGGTGTGCACCACTACACCTGGCTTGGACATATGCTCTTATTTTTCCAGGGTACATACTTAGGACTGAGGAATGAAGTCATGTGCTAAATCTATATTTAACATTTAAAGAATTACTTAACTGTTTCCACAGCAGCTGCACCATTCTACATTCTCACTAGCAATGTGTTATAGTTTGTTGTGTGAGTTCCAGTCTCTCCACATCCTCACCAACAATTATCTATGTTTTAATTATAGCCATCTAGGTGAGTTAGAATAGTAACTCATTGTGATTTTTATTTGCATTTCCCTGATGACTGATGATGCCCAGCATCTTTCCATGTGTTTACTGGCCTTTTGTATTGTCTTCTTTGGAGAAATGTCTATTCAGATTCTTTGACTATTTTTTGAAATGGGATATGCATATATATTGGTACTGGGGATTGAACCCAGGGGCATTCTAC
Organism: Glis glis; assembly: GCA_004027185.1. NCBI lineage: Eukaryota > Metazoa > Chordata > Mammalia > Rodentia > Gliridae > Glis > Glis glis. The sequence continues at coordinate 41,032 of PVJS01012165.1, read as the reverse complement.
CTCTGAGCTACACCCCCAGCCCTTTTTATCTTTTGTTTTGAGACAGGGTCTCTCTAGGTTGCTGAGAGTCCAGCTGTTACTGAGGATGGCCTCGAACCTGCAATCCTCCTGTCTCAGCCTCCCCAGTACTGGGATAACAGGCATGCATCACCACACCTGACTGGTTATATTCTTGATATTAGTAATTTGAGTCTTCTGATATTTCTTTTTCTTGGTTCATCTATCTAAAGGTCTACCACCTTTTTGTTTCTTTTTTGAAAATTTGACTTTTGGTTTCATTGATTTTTCTATTCTTTATTTGTTTTATTTATTTACACTCTAGTATTCATTATTTCTTTCCTTCTGCTTGGTTTAGGTTTAGTTTTCTCTCACTTTTAGTTTCTTAATGGAAAAGCTAAGTTATTGACCTGAGATCTTTATTCTTATTTGATATAAACATCAATAAGCATAAATTTTCCCTGAACACTGTGTTACCTATATCCTATTAATGTTAGTATGTTGTGTTTTCATTTTTATTCATCTTAAAATATTGTCTAATTTCCCTTGAGATTTCTTTTTTGGCCTATCAATTATTTAGGAGTATGCTGTTTAATTTTCACATATTGGTGAATTTTCCAAGCTCACTTTATTATTGATTCCTAATTTAATTCTGTTAGAGTCCTTTCATTCTTAAGTACTTTGAAAGATCCAACCCAAACTACTCTTGGGGCTGGGGGTATATCTCACTAGTAGAGCATTTGCCTAGCATGTATGAGGCCCTGGGATCTCTCCCCAGCACCAGAAGAACTAAAAAAACTACTCTTGTTGCAATTCCACTCTAAATGTAAAACCAAACGAGTAAACCCTATATCCAAATAAGCTTGAAAAAAAAGCAACTTAAGGAATACGCTTTGGAAAGGAGTGAAAATGTAATCAATATCCTGGTGACCTTTTTTCAAGGGAATCTTGCTCATTATTTATTTTAAATTAAAAATAGGTATAAAATACCTTCAAAGTTTCACAGGGAACATTTAATTTAGAGAACTTACAAATATAACCAAGAACAAATAAAACATAGATTTTTATATAAAAGAACGGTGAACTGGGGGGAGGGCTAAAAAAAATTAGCGGTTTATCCAATCTAGTTTTAAGTGATTTCAAATAACAAGACTTATACCACTTCCCTTGGCAGCTCTATGGAACTTGTGTAAAAAATATTTTCCTGACATTCAGGCTGAGTTTTCCTTTTCTCAATTTCATCATGTCAGGCATGGCCGTTCCCCTGTACTCCACCCCAAACGGTTCCTCTCCTTATTTAGTTTGAGTTTCAGCTCCTCAAGGAACTGCAGATGGCTATTATATCCCTCCCCCTTTTTTTTCATTCTTCATCCAAGTCAAACATATTTAGGCCTCTTAATCTATCCTCTTAAGCCAGCTATTATATTTTTGAATTTCTGCTCTCTGTATTTGCTCCAGTATAGTCACTCCTTCTAATTCATGGGGACCCTGAAATGTGTATGAGTCACAAGGGCTCACTCTTGATGTCACATAAGCAACTGTCTACCCTCTGGCATTTTACTTGAGGTGTGAAGACCAAAATAGTACTTAAAAATTAAAAAAAATAGACCTACCCTTTCCATTACCAGCCACAGGTGGTTTTCAGTCTCGCTGCTTTCCAAGTACTGAACCACCGTCCTGTTGGATGTCTGTCATTTGGATTATTTTTTCCCTCTCTCGGGCGTCAGAAATAAGCAAGTTCTTTCCCTGGCTCTCTCGACATTCCCAACAGTTCATCTGGTCTGGTGCAACCATTCACAGCTCAGGTCTGCCAAGTTTACAAGTGCACAGGTTTTTTTTTTTTTTTTCAGAGTCCTGTTAGTGTGTTCTGGCTATTTCTGAAACCCTGGAGCTAATCTCTGCCTTTACATACCTCCCAAAGACTCAACAGATTCTCAAGTGCAAATATAAGTCTGATTATTTTATACACCTTTAAAACTCCAGTTAAAAGTATAAGATGTTCTTTTATAATGATGTTCTCTAAACAGTTTAGCTGTTCTTAAATCCCAATGTATATAAGGACGAGTCCTCACACAGGATAAAAGATTCACTCACGTACCCTCGCAAGACTATTAATGACAGCGTTTTGCACTGATTTCTACTCACTGACTTTTATGAGTCAGTGTAGAAACAACTGACACCTCATTCATTTAATTCCACTAATTGAGAATGGTCTGAAAATTATCCTTGTTCTGTGGATGGAGATTCCCTAAACAAATAAATACTATGTGGGCAAGTGTGATGCAGTTGGCATATCTAAAGGAATGATGTTGCCTAAGAACTTTATTGGATATTTTCTCCATGAACATGTCTTATATATTCATTAAAGTGGGTGTGGTATCATCTGTGTTTGAGTGTGTTAAAAAAATTAATTCGAGCTATGCATGGAATGCAAAAGCTTGCGTTGATTTTCAAATGGAAATTCAAATTTTATTTTCCTTCTGGCAGCATTAGAAAAACTATATGTGTGTCATTTATTTAGGTTCTGGCCACTGATAAAAAGCCAAGAACCTGGAACAGAATCCATCTCCTACTATAATGTTTCTCTGGTTTGAGTATGTCCCCCAAAATTCATCCTCTAGAAACTTAAAACCCAAAGCAACCAGTGTTAGAAAGTGGGGCTTAAAAAGAGCCTTCATGAAAAGAGTAGCCTCTTTTTATGGGGGAAAGGGGTACTGGGGATTGAACCCAGGGGCATTCTACCTCTGAGCTATACCCTCATTCCTTTTCTTTTTTGTTTGTTTGTTTTTTGTTGTTTTGTTTTTGAAAGAGGGGCTTACTAAATTGCTGAGGGTCTAAGTTGCTGAAGCTGGCCTGGAACTTGGAATCCTCCTGTCTCAGCCTCCTAAGTACCCGGATTATAGGTGTGCACCACCACGCCCAGCTGGACTTTATTATAAAAGCAAATCCTGACCCCTGTTATTCTCTTGCTCTCTCACACTCTCTTTCCCTTCCACCCTTCACCATGGGATGACACAACAAGAAGGTCCTTACTAGATCCTGGCATCTTGCTGTTGGACTGCGCCACCTCCAGAGCTAAAAGAAATACATGTCTCTTCTTTATAAATATCCCAGTCTCAGATATTCTATTATAGCAGCAGTAAATGGTTTACTAAGATAATGGTAAAGCATGTTAGGAATCTTGGTAAAGTATCTTAGTAATCATAATGTTTATTTTCACTTAACATTTTGTCTTCAGGGGTCACTCCTTTGCTCAGAAATGACCCTATAGGTGTTATCATTCTGTGACCTATTTCAAATAATGCATTTGTTAGATTGTAAGCTCCCAAGAGCAGAAATCGGTTCTGTGCTTCCTAGCACAATGTATATGATATAGTATGGCCACAAGAAATGCAAATTAATGTACAGAGAAGACTCAAATGCTTTAAGCCAAAGGAATAAATAATAGTGAAAGTTTCTGGCATTCTGGGTGACCCCTTGAAATGAGTAAGATCTTTCACTTTATTTTCAATCATAGTATGGATACTTTTTATGTGCTGTCCCAATAGGTAGAGTATCACAAAGCAGTACATAGGAAAACATGGTTCCAGACATTGTCTCAGATAACTGTACCAAACATTCCCTAAAACGAAAAAAAAGATAACCAGCAACAAGACTATACAGTAAGTCTAGGACAATAGCATGTTCAAGTTAGATAAATGACAAACCCAGATGCACAGCTGATATCCTAGAACTAGAAGGGAACTTACAGAGTACTTTGCACAATCCCTTTATTTATCAAATCCAGAAATCGAGATCAATAGAGATTGAGAAACTTGCTCAAGAACGCAAAAAAAAAACTAGCGCTAAAGCCAAAACTAAAATACACTTCTCTCCTCCAATCCTGTGCCCTTTCAGCTATGTCCCAGGTTTATTATTTGCATGGCCAGTTGAGTGGATGATCTTCCAAACAAACCCAAAGACTTGTCACTAACACGGATTTTTAAAGTTTGAATAGAAAAAAAAAATTGTTCAGCTCTAACTGAAGGGAAGCCTAAACCTCATGCTTTACATAACATTATATGATTCTTCTTTATGCCAGGTGTCATATTTAATTACGCTTCATGATATCTTCCAAGATTTTTGCTTTAAAATAGTCATTATGGTACCACAGGGCAAAAATATGTAAAATAACTTAACTCCCCTGACTTGATGGTAAGTGGGATAACAGGCTGCTTATGAAAGAACACCAGTCAGCAAGCCAACTCAACTGTTTGGATAAGCGGATGAATACACAAAGCTTCCCGGGCACAGGCTGTTCAGCTGTGTCTTGGGGAGCCCAGTGGACCTGGGGGAGAAGAACAGTTACTATTGTTCCTGGCCAGTCTCATTTGGATGCTATATTTGCATCACAGGCAAAACAAATGGCAAGTAGATTCCAGAAGAGAACAGCAGACCCCAGCTATATAATTTCTCACATTTATAATGAGCAATAGCAGGGGGTTTTCTCTCTTCCTAAACCCCAAGGTCTCTTACATTTCCTAGAGCTTTGACAAGGTGTAGGTATTCATATCAGTGTCAAGTATCAGGAACATAGATGAGAAGTCAACCTGGTGGGCTCCAGGAAAAACTATGAGATACTTTCCCACACCTCAGCACCTCCTCAACACCTTTACCGTTTCTCAGGCTTCTAGCACCATACAAAGCATCTCAAATACCAGGGATCTTCATAAACCTTTATGGCAGGATGGTAAATGCATGCCATGTGGGTTGCTACTCTTTGCCTCCTGCACCCATGCTGGACACTGCTAACCATGACTCTTTCCCCAGTGGATGTAGACTCACAATTTATCTCTGTACAGAATTTCAAACAATCATTCCTAACAAAACAGATCACATAAATAAAAGGGTGTTCATCCCTGCCTACAGATGTCATCACAATAAGAAAAAGATGGGCTAGAAGAAAAACTCTTGAACCCCCAAAGACTCCAGTGACTCAATGGACCTAGATGACAGTATGCAAAATAACAAGCTGAAAGGTTGACAGTTTGCCCCTCAAATCACACCATCCTAAGGAAGAGGCAATTTATGTCTATCAAGATAAAATAAGGATGCCTTTGAGAATGCTATACCCTAGGTCTTCAGACCCTGTTGAAGTCAGATTTCACATGGAGGGGCTCCGGAACCCTGCTCTCTCGCCATGGATGCCCATGGCATAGTGGTTCTCAAACTTCAGCAGCCTTCAGAATCACCTGGAGGTCTTGATAAAACACAGATTTCTGGACTCCATCCTCGGAGTCTCTGATTTAGTCAGCCTAGGGTGCAAGAATTTGCAGAAATCAGTGATACTGATACTGCTGGTCTAGAGACCACACTTTGAGAACCACTGCCATAATCCATTGTACCAGTGATTGCATCCTCACCTTTACCTCTGCCCCCACTCACCTGAAACCATATTTCTAAGGTCACTGAGTTCTAAAACAGCAACTCAACTAATGTTCCCTCCATCTAGTATTTGGCACTTTGACACCCACACTTTTCTTAACTGCCTCAGTGCTGAACCACCTAGAGTATCCTCCTAAACATAGTACTGAGTAAATCTTCTTCAGTACTTCTCAATGCCCATAGAAGTATAAGATTTAGTCCTTAGTTCTTCTTTCTTTCTGAATGTGCTTTATCTCACAAATTTCTATGAATGGACCTAAAGAATAAACATTCTAAATTAATAGAGATTAAATCTGCATCTCCCAAATATATGTCTTCCTTCCTGACTTTTTTATCTTTATATTCTAGCACACTATACAATACCTGAGATTGGGTCACCAAACTTCCCATTAAGCACAATCTTCAAGCAGGAGAATGGATCCTTCCTGTCTTGCCTCATGCCATTCTCCCAAAAGAATTATGTACTGACTATTGTGCTTCCCACAGTTTTTGCTTCCAAACTTCTGGGTTCCATTCATCCTATGTCTCCAACTGAAAAGCTTTCATGACTATATCTCCCTGTTTAAACCCTGTGCAACCACCCAAGTCCAATTATGTGCTGCTACCTTCATGAGGTCTTCCCTGAATACTCAAATTGGACATGCACTCTTTCTTTCCTGAACTCTGTGGAAAGCACCTCTCACACACCGCCTCTATTACTATCATATGTGTATACCTTCCCCCCTTCTATGCAGAGAGAAGTCCCCTAATTGCAAGGCATAGCCTGATGACCACCTGGTCACCTACTTACCAAAACAATTCTGACTGCAGGTATCTTATCCAATTATCCTCATCAGTATGCTCATGTTTTTATTCTTTGTTTTTTTTTTTTGTTTTTGTTTTTGTTTTTTTGCGGTACCAGGGATTGAACGCAGGGGCGTGCTACCTCCGCGCTACGCCCCCGGCCCTATTTTTTATACTTTATTTTGAAACCGGGTCTCACGAAGTTGCGGAGGGCCTCACTAAGTAGAGAGAGAGAGAGAGACAGGGAGAGAGAATGTGCACACGCGCGCGCGCACGTGTGCAAGCTGAGGCTGGCCGCGAACCCGGATCCTCCGGTCTCCGCCTCCCAAAGTACTGGGATTACAAGCGTGCGCCACCAAGCCCGGCTTAGTATGCTCATGTTTATAATATCATGTGTTCTAATTTTTGGTTCAGAGTGTATGTTTCCCCAGAATAATTGATTCGTGATTTATTCTGGACATTAGAATGCTTTCTTGGTATAAGAGCCACCCATAAATATCACAAATATATCCTTGATAATACTTTAATATTTTCCTCACTAATATTAGCTTTTCTATGTCACAAAGACCTTTTATTACCTCCAATGAGACAGCACCTGTCCCAACCCCATCTTGCTAAAAGTATTAAATATTTACTCTGCATGTTGAGCCCCAGCTGGACCCTGAGCCAGTTCTAATCCCCTGGCATGGTGATCTATCAGCAGCTCCACTCCCAGCAGCCTGTAGAACTTGGAATTAGATGTGATGCTGCCAGCACGGTATCCTGTGTCCCAGAAAGGAGCCACTGGGACCCACATGTCTGCTGACTGCAATCTCATTGCCAGACCCTATTGAAATTCTAACCAATCTGTATGACTTTCTTTCTTCCCAAGTTTTCAGTTTGCACTCTACTTCTTCATGCTCTGAGCCACATTCCTGATTGAGTTCCTACAGCTGACCTACCCCTCATCAGCCACCTCTGCACAGGGCCTGGACCCTGTCACCATTCCTCCAGGCCTCCAGAGAGATCCTCCCTGATGAAGGCACTACCTTCTAACTATGAGTATTGCTGCTTTCCAGAGATATCTGCTGTTACCTCTACTTACCAACCTAAAGCCTCAGCATTACCCAGTACTCATCGTATGTAGTGATTTGAACAGCCTCGGGGCCGCACCACTGCAGTTAGTGATAGGCTATGTAGAGCCTTACCAAGCTACAGGACCTCTCTTTTCCAAGAGCCCCAAGGCCTGGATCATACCATGTACTCTCTCCCTATGGCATTCCATAGCTTGGAGCCCACTGATCCTCTTGAGTCACCCTCTGTATGGGTTTGAAAAAGGCCTTGTTGGTGTTATTACTGACTTCCACATGCTCTTTCTACAGATTCTGCAGGTTTGGGCCTCAATTATCACTATCACCTCCAGTTCTAGCTTAGCTATCATCTCATGAGGAATGAAGAACACAATACCAGCCACAGAGCATGGCCTTGCCTCCAGAGCTTTCCTCTGCCTAGACTCTTACCCCTTAGATATGATGATGTAGGTCTTTCTGAAATCCTACTCTCCTTCCAACTATCTCCAGATAATTGATTTTTACTTTGCTTTCCTGTTACTGTGACCAAAATACCTGATATAAACAACATAGAAAAGGAAAAGTTTATTTGGGTCATGGTTTCAGTGGAACAGTCCATAGTCAGCTGACTCCAAGGCAGACATCATGGAGACACTGCATGGTGGAGGAAAGCTGAGCTCAACTCAATGGTGGCTGGAAGCAGAGAGTGAGAGACAGGAAGTGACCAGGGACAGATAATAGTCCCCAAGGCCAAATCCCAGTGACCTACCTCCTCCAGCCACACCCCACCTGCCTAAATTACACCCAGGAAATCCACTGAAGTTATTAACCCTTCAGTGAATTTATCCACTGATAGGATTGGAGCCCTGATTCAATTATTTCACCTATGAATATTGTTGCACCGGGGACACGCTTTCAACACATGAGCCTTTGCAGGATCATTTCAAACCAAACCATAATGAATTGGAAGGATTAGGTTGTGGGAGAAAGAGAAATCTTGATCCTGCATTTTTGTGAAGCCTCAAGGCTTGAAAATTCTCCCCCTGAAACTTTCACCTACCCTCTGGGTACCCAAGATTGAATCCCCATTGATGATCATCAAGAAGTCCCACTGTCTAGGGCTGGGCCAGATGTGTGACCAGTTGTAAGGAGGTTGGTTTTGGTCTTGGGCTTAGACGTCTCATGTTTATACATTCAATTTGTATGATTTTGGGATTCCCCGGAAGGCTATTTCCGTAGCAACTCAACACAATTGGACCCCTAATGCAAGTTTATCAGATAGGAAACAAAGACTCACTCCCCTGTATAATCACCAGGAGTGACATTCAACACCTCACAGCCATGTATTAATTTACCTGGTTGTCAGCTTCCTTAAAAGAATTAATCGGCAGAACCATGTCTCTGGAATACCCTGTTCTTGTATCCAGCAAATCTCTTTTCATGCTGTTGCCAGTGAAAATAAGCCATCTGCTGAACCAATCCTGCTAACAGAAAAGTTTCAGATGGAGGACCCTGGCTGTCAACCTTCCCCATCTTCCACTTCTCCTGTGACTTGCTATTATTCAACTACTCTTTGATTTAATTTGCTGTAATTCGGCAAACATTGATTGGAAGACTATTGTGTAATACAGGCTGCTGCTTCAGATGCTGCAGTGAGCTATAACAGCAGAGGATTTCAGAATTTATAAAGCACTTTTCCCATACTTCATTTCATTTACTTACTTATACCTGAAGTCATAAATAAAAGAAAGGGGGTCTGCAAACACCTATCAGGCCTGGCAGATGTGGGTTGTAGAATTATAGTTACATCTTCCTGGATTCCCAAGGCTCATAATTTAATTAATTTAACCCTAACCACCTCATCTTAGTTCCTTGTGGGCATACTGATGCCATTAAAGTAGAAAGTGACTTGGAGAATGCCTTGTTCCACTTATTGCAATTCATTGTAATATGGAAGGCATATTACAAAGTAAAAGATGTGCAATCAACAGCCTGTGCTATTTTTGTCAGCCAGTGTAACAACCAGTTTGCTATAACAACTTCCTCCTCCTCCTCCCCCTCTTTACCCTCCTCATTTTCTTTTTTAATCTATAAAAACAGACCACTGGAATACCATTTAGGGAGCACTTATTCTGGGCTACTAGAATCCGTATTTTCCTGGAGTGGCCATCCTCACCTTGACTTCAATAGACTCTTCATTCTCATGCTCCGTATGCCTCAACCTGCTTTTTATATTGACATACCCAATTACCATATCTATCAGAACAGTATGAAGCTACAGACCTGTTTCTTACCTCCTTCCACTCAGCAAGCGATTCCTGATCCTTCTAAAGTCAGCTCTCCCCCCAAAATGAAAGTAAGGAAACTCAGTGGCCCAGGTAGTTCCTACAACCAGTTTACCTAGATAATCAACCTAACTTCTCCACTTGTCCCAGTACAGCCAAGACTTCTACCCCCATTCCACCACTTTCAAAATCAATTAATTAATTAAAATCTCCCCCCAAAAAATTCCTTAAATCATGACTCTCACTGAATTTTCAGGCAAGCTCTAAGGCTGGCATTAGCTTAAATAAATGGGGTAGAATTTTGTTTATATACTCTCAAGACTTGGGCTATTAGTCATAAGCAACCCATACAAATAATTTTTCAAATCGACCTTTTGAACCCCTGCCACTTCCATGTAAATCATCCATGACTTCTGGTCATCCCACATACTTTGTACTGACAAACCTTTAATTTGCAAATGGAGATGGGATGACTTAATAGGTAATTTTTCATTTAAGTAGTAATATTTTTTGCTAAGTACTTTGTCTAAATTAGCAACCAAAGTTAAATCCACAGGGTATAAAAAGAGTTTTGTTTACAAAAAAAAGGAAGAAAAATTCTTGTCCACATCACTCTTCTACATTGCATCTGAATAATAGCTGGGCTATAAATAGAAGATGCAAGAATGACTAATTCTGTTTTGATTTCATCTCTTCAATGACAAAGGAAATCCCTCTGTACAAACATATTAAGCTAAATCATAACAGCTGCACTTGAGGAATTTTATCTAGAACATCTATATCAAACAACTGAGAGTGCCAACCTTGAAGATGTACAAATAACTCCCAAAGGAAGCCAATTTTCTAACTATCAACTCAGGGGACTTGGGATTTAAAAGAAAGATTTAAATATAACCTTGCTTTAAGAGAATATTCCCTTGAAATCGTCACTCCTAATAAAATGCAAGAGAAATTTACCCCAATTACTTTATCCTGGAAAAGTCTTTCTGTCTTTTGTAACGGAGAGAGCATATGCATCATTTATGGATAGAACCTTTCATTTAGAAACGTAGTTATCCTTCAGAAACTTGTCAGCTAAATGAAACCCGTAGCCATATAGCGAGAAGACAGCTGGGACTGGACTGGGAAGAGAATGAATGAAAGACTGGATTGAATTTTCCATGGAAGCCAATAATTAAAATTGTTTTCTTTGGTATATCCCTTTCTGTCAGTTGTTTTTGTGCTCTCCAAGAGAAGAAAAAAAAAAGTTAAGCAGCCTGATTCAGTCATTTCCAAATCTCACTTCCAGTTTCCATCTTATTAAAGACATGACTTAACTTTAATGTGTGTAACATAAACAGAATCATAAAAGGGAAAGAATTAGAACAGTCTGGAGAAGTCAGTGTCCAAAACAAGAAAGTGCCACAGCTGATTTGCTCTTGTCCTTGTTGTTGTTCTTTTGTATTGTTTACTGCAAGGAGAAATTCTCCTTTGCTCGGCTGCTGATTCCTCACCCTCCATTACAATCGCTGGGAATTCCAATTTCACAAAGTTATTACGATACAGCCACAAATAATCCATCTTGTCAAGTCCATCTTCAGGACTGGAGATAAAGTTGGAGCTGAGTTGCTACACACATCTGGAGAAGGTTCGTTACTTGTAATCGTGAGCCTCTCTGTTAATGCACCCATGAGAAAGGGGCTGACAGGCTGCATATTTCTGCAAACTGTTCCCAGAAAGAACCAATTTCCTGACTTCCATGTGGTGTCAATAATGGAGGCATGAGATGGAGCAGTGCTTATGAAATATTAAATCTGCTTACAGGACCAGCTAGAAGCAAATTCAGACCACCTGTGAGAGGGAGCCCAGCAGTGGGTACTCATACTTTGGCATACACATGGCACATGTGAACTATGTGTTCTGTTCTATGTATTTGGGCTTATTTGCCACAAAACTTCCAGACAGTAGTACTAGAGGAAGAGAGAGAGGAGAGAGAGAGAGAGAGAGAGAGAGAGAGAGAGAACCACATTTTTGAGCATTTAGAATTGAAACAGTTCAAATCACTGACATTATTAAATTTACTATCATAAGCAGCCAAAGTTCATCTTATTCATCAGGAAAAAAGTGACTGATGTTTCATGGCATTAGTATTAGATCATTTTGGCTCTTGCCAATAAAAACAAAGCATTAGTGTTTCAGTGTTTTAATATCATGATTTAATTCTCTCAATGATATTAGGACCAAGAAGCTCAACCAACGTGAAGAGCCCATCAAAATTCTTGAGTTGAAAACGAAGGTCCTGAAGCGAGTTCACCATCTCGACCTCCCATTTCACAGTATATATTTTATGCTTGTGAGTTTCCAAATATGGGTTCTTAGCATTACAAATGTAAAGTTTTAGATCACTAACTTGTGTTTCAAGGGTTTGCCTAAGTAAATAGAAAAACATCTGGGCTCTTTTTACTGGCAAAAGCAAGAGATATTTGACCTAAGATCAGATTCTGAGACTTGAACATTAACTTGGTCTTTCCACAGAACATCTCTAATTTTCCGCAATTCTCTGCTGAGAGAGTTCAGCCCAGTTCTTTCAGGGAAAGGCTATGACAAAGCCCATCCCCACAAGACATATGTCCCAGTTGGAGTCCCTCACCCCAAAAGTTTACCCACAGGTCTAACCCGTTCTCGTTGGAACAAAAGGTACTATTGTAAGACTAGCACGGACCTTCAAAGTCCAGGGCTCCACAAGACTGGGGACGTCTTGATCTCTGCCGACGGGGGTGGCAGTGGGGGTGTAGGATGCTGCCTGGGCCATGACTCAGTCAGGGTTTTCAGTCTGTCCCCCAGCTCTTCAAGGGCACCATGTGCACTGAGATGTCCTTGACTTACGCCCCTGGCCTAGGACTCCCCAGTCAGGAGCTGAGTCAGTCTGCAGAGTGGCAGCCTGGGCCTCAGCGCTATTTCTGACTTAGTCTGGAGAAACAGAACAGGCCCTGCTTCCAGGAACTCAAGAGGATGGCCAGAGCAGGTGTGGTATTGCACACCAGTAATCCCAGTACTTTGGAGGCTGAGACAGGAAGATTGCAGGTTGAAGGATAGCCTCAAAAAATGAGCAAGACCAAGCCAGGTGTGGTGGCACACGCTGTAATCCCAGTACTTGGGAGGTGGAGACCGGAGGATCCGGGTTCGCAGCCAGCCTCAGCTACTTAGTGAGGCCCTCCGCAACTTCGTGAGACCTGGTTTCAAAATAAAGGATAAAAAATAGGGTCGGGGATGTAGATCAGAGGTAGAACACCCCTGGGTTCAATCCCCGGTACCGCAAAAAAAAAAAAAATGAGCAAGACCTTCAGCAACCTAGCAAGACCCTGTTTCAAAATAAAAAATAAAATTGGGCTGGGGGTATAGCTCACAGGTAGAATTCCCTTGTGTTCAATTCTCAACACCACACACACACACAAAAAAAGGGAACTAGCAGTATGGCCATGTATACACACAAAGCTCTAAAAGAAACTGTTCCCATTGTCTCCCATGTGAAGGGAACTCATGGACACACAACTCCAATGAAAGGATGCCCCAGCAGTTGTGCAACATGGTAACACCGGAGTCTAGTCTACCCCTTCTTGACAATTCTAATTAAAGTTCAAAGGTAATAAACCTAATCCCTGATCTACTTTGACCAAGTATTTAATTAAATCAATGTTTTGGTTTTTAATTGAAAAAGTAAATTCTGTTTTAGCTATAGATAAATATGCTTCTTCAAAACAACCTTGCAAAAATGTAGTTATTTCCCAAGGATAAGAACCAAGACTAGATTCAATAGTCATCCTCTTGCCAGGCACAGTAGCACATGCCTGTCATCCCAGTACTTGGGAGGCAAAGACAGAAGGATTGCAGGTTCAAGGTCAGCCTCAGCAACTTAGATCCTCAGCAACTTAGCAAGACCCCTGTTTCAAAATAAAAAGGGCTGGGGGTATGTCTCAGAGGTAGAATGCCCCTGGGTTCAATCCCCAGTACCAAAAATTAAAAATAAAAATAGGGCTGGGCGTGGTGGCACACGCTTGTAATCCCAGTACTTTGGGAGGCGGAGACCGGAGGATCCAGGTTCACAGCCAGCCTCAGCTCTCTCTCTCTCTCTCTCTCTCTCTCCCTGTCTCTCTCTCTCTCTCTACCTAGTGAGGCCCTCCGCAACTTTGTGAGACCCGGTTTCAAAATAAAGTATAAAAAATTAGGGCCGGGGGTGTAGCGCGGAGGTGGAACGCCCCTGGGTTCAATCCCCGGTACTGCAAAAATAAATAAATAAATAAATAAATAAATAAATAAATAAAAATAGTCATCCTCTTCACAAGTTCAATGTTTCTTAAAAATTTAAACTTTTAGAACTCAGGCCAGTCTCTTCAGATCAAGAGTAGCCTCTGCAGTTTACTCTGAGTGTCAGGAAATGTGTTCATTTTGCATATGTGCCATAACTCCCAGCCCCGCCCCGGATTATAATCATGCTATCTTACATCCCAGCTGTTCACATTCCTTGCAAGGAGATAAGACAAGTGGTCCAGAATCACACTTAGAGCTTATGGTAGACCTGTCCAAGCGCCCAGGCTTCCTGGCAAATGGTTTTTCCCCTGTGCTATGGACCCTCTGTGTCATGATAGAATATCTGACTAGATGACAATGGCAATTACCCTGAAGGCAAAGTAATTTGAAACAAAGAAATATTGTTTTCAAGAACATAGGCTAAGGATTAGAAGAACCTTGGGCTTCATCAAAAATGGCTCTCTCCCACATACCTGATTAAACAAGCTCCAGTCCTTCTATCTTCTAAATATCTTCTGATTTCATCCATTTCTCTCCATCTGCACTGCTGTCACCTCCATTCTGGTCATCATCACCTTTTACCTCGATGGCCCCAATGGTGATATGATTGGTCTCTAGGCAACCAGTCCTGTCCTCATTGCTGACTCTCATGCTGTAGGCTACATGATTTTCCTAAAGTATGAATAATGTCACATCACTCCTCTCCTTAAAATATTTCTGCGAGCCAGGTGTGGTGGTGCACACTTTTAATCCCAATACTTGGGAGACTGAGACAGGAGGATCACAGATTCAAGGCCAGCCTCAGCAACTTAGCAAGACCTGCAGCAACTTAGCAAGACCCTCTTTCAAAATAAAAAGGACTGGGGGTGTAGCTTGGAGGTAGAATGCCCCGGGGTTCAACCCCCAGTACCAAAAAAAGAAAAAAACTTTTTTCCATGGGTCATCACTGACCAGAGGGAAGTCCAAAGTCCTTAATATGGACCACTTTCACCTTCACACTCTTCCTACAGCCAGAATAAGTGACTTTCAGTAAATTCTGTCCCCGTGGCCTTAGCTGAGGTTCCCAGGTTTGTCTAAATACATAGAAAAACATAAGGATTCTGTTTTCTGCAAATGTAACTTTTTTTCTGCTACCAAAAGAAAAAGATATTGACCCTGTTCTTCTCTTCATCTGGATAACTCCTATTCATCCTTCAGAGCTCAGCTTAGAATATCCTCTTTCCTTCCACATCCCCGGCCGTCTTGCCACACCTACCCCTCCATTCGATGCTCCGTCCTGTATTGGCCTTTATGTGTCTCCCTACTGTCTGTCTCACCTTCTGGTCTGCAACTGGGGAGTGGGGGGAACAGTCTGTGGTCCACTTCATGATTGAGTAGATCCTCAGCATCCAGCACACAGAACACTGAAGGCACTAATTTTAAGTGGATGAAAGTGGTTTTTCATCATTTTAAGTGGATGAGAGAATGACATAAATAAAACCCATAAAAACATAGAACTGTATTAACTTATTCTCTACTTTAATAGATTATACCTATAATCCCTTCATGAAACCTAGTTCTTCAACTACTCTTTTTGTAGGAAAACAGAGAAAGAAGAAAAAAACACATAGGCAACTGGTCTACCAACGTTCACATCAAGAGAACATACCGCCCCAATCATTCAGGCTTCTGATAAGATGAGAAATGGTGAACTATAATTTTTAAATAGCATTAATTGAGATGGCTTAATATCTTAACATCTATCATGTTCACTGAACAACAGCAAAATGCAAACATTAATTCATCCTGAATAAGTTGTGTAAATAATATGTATGTGTACGTATAAGGATGGAGGAGATAACAAAAAACATAGTTGCTCAGAGTGATAGGATCATAGATGATTTTTCATTATTTTTTAATTTTGTCATTATTGTTTTCATACTATTGTTTGTGTTTATGGATACATATGTTTAATATTAAACAGTGATGTCTGCATACCAATTTACACATTGGGTCTAACAGCAAACAATAAACATAAAAAATAAGGTTGATCACTCTATTTGATTTTCAATACATATAGCTTACATGGGGCCCATGATGTAAAGTTACTTGAAAGGTTGCAAAAATCATAATATAGCCATATGAACTGACCACTTAGTATGACCAGACATAGGCTAAGCTTTATCTCATTATCTCCATTTTACAAAAGAGGAAACTCAGTTTAAAGAGGTTATATGACTTGCCAGGAAGTCAAAATCTAGAGTGCTGGTTGCAACTTGGCTCAGCCATGGTGACAAATTGTTTGGTCAAAGGTATTTTTGGTGCTGTTGAACAGGTATTTTTGGTGTTGCTATAAAGATATATTTTTAGATGTGATTAACATTTACAATCAATTGACTTTGACTAAAGAAGATTATCCTCCAGTACTCCAAAAGGTGGGGGAGGGCCTCATTCAATCACTTGAAAGCCTAGAAAGCTAAAACAGGTTTCCTGAAGAAGAAAGAATTCTGCCCCCCAAATTAAACAGAAATTCCAGCCTTTACACTCAGTAGCCTGCTGGATTACCAATGGTTTCAAACCAGATAGACAGATAGCTGATCGATAGATAGGCGATAGATGATGATGATAGATAGATACATGATAGATGATAGATAGATATAGATAGATAGATGATAGATAGATGATAGATAGATAGATAGATAGATAGATGGATGATAGATAGATATAGATAATAGAGAGAGAGGTAGCTATAGTTATAGTCATAGATATAGATATATACACATTAGGATATATATCCTATCAAAGGAAATGATATAAATATCTAATATATACAGATATATCTATATCTACACTGATTCTGTTTCTCTGGAGAATTCAATCAATACAGCTAGAAAGTAGTGTCACCAAGTTTTGAGTCCTATAAAGGCACTGCTTATAAGAGTTACAAAAATAAGATAAATTACCAAGTTGCATCAGAGTGCTTCTACAGAGCAGGCCATGTGGCTGGAGAAGGACAGGCCAGCTGTGCTGGGCATGGGGGAGCGATGGGCACTGTTGGCTAGCAGCAAGCTCCCATGACCTCCCCTTGGCTTCCCCCAGCACAGTTTTTTCTCTCTGTGGCTCTAAACCCTTCCCAGTGGCCCCCTTTTCAGAAGATACAGACTGGAGTGGAATTCTCCACAGTTCACTTCCCAGAAGCACGAGTCCCCACACTTTCTTTCTCTTGCCCTATAGTTCAAAAGCTCTAGGTCCCAATCACAAGAGTGAGACAGAAATTACCTGTGACCACTGGGAAAATATTGCCATTAAGGAAAAAAGAGGAAAGATAATTAAATTGCAGCAGGAAAATTTTAGATTCTTCCCATAAAAGTGGATTTTGAGAAGAAAAAATACTGCTAAGTAAAATCATGAATGTTCCTACCCTGAAAAAAAAAATGAGAACAGGGCTGGTTTTTCATGGCTTTCTGGGACATTTTAGGTGTGGCTCACCATAATAGCACGGATATGTAGTGATGTCTTCGCAAGGTTCCTTTCAGCCCTACCACCCTGTTAGTGGAACAGGTCCCATGGTGGAACAGGAGCCTGCACAATCCCCTATGGCCCTTTCCTAGCTTGCCGGGGCACAGGCAGACCTGGGCAGGGGGGTGACCAGAGCTGAGAGCACCTCCTCCTTCCATTTCTAAGCAGCACTCACAGTTTGAGAGTCCTGGCACTTAGCAAGCTTCCTGCTGAGCTGTAAAGTCATTCCAGACAAATCCCTGTGTTTACAGAGATTCCAGAGCAGCAGGGAACATCTCAGAATACCAGTCTGGACATAGAAATTCATGTATCTGGGCTAAGCTGCTCTCCACACCTGCCTGGTCTTCTCCCCCCCCCTTCCATACCCCCTCCTCCACTTCCTTCTCTGCATCTGCTGTGGTTTCCTTCACGCTGAGGCAATTCTGGGACATTAATAGTGAAGTCCTTTAAGAATAAAGTTAAGCCAGAGGGAGTGAAGTGGAAAGAAGGCAGTTCTGAGGAATAAATGAAAGAGGGGAGAAGAATGAGGAGAAAGATCGAGTGGGGAAAAGACAATAAATGTGGATAGAAGCTCTGGCCTAGAGACTTAGTGTCTAGGAAGAAGGACTCAGAAACAACCTATGGTGATAAAACTGGTGCCTCCATATGCCAGGCAGGCAGCTCAGGCACATTATCTGATCTCAATATCACCCTTACCTTGAACTCAAACAGTATTTTTTAAATATTTTTTAAACCAGAGGAAAAAAACTGCATTTAGAGTCAAAGACTGGTTTGAAGCCCAGATTCACTACTTCCTAGCCACTCCTCACTTCTCTGGGCTTTAAGTTTTCCAGATCCATGAAACAGGAATAATCACGCTGCTCTGTATAACTCCAGGCTGATAGGAGGATAGAGTGAGATTGTGTACATGAAATGCCTATTAGCTAAGCAAATAGATTTTGAGTCAATTCAACAAACTGCAAGGGCTTGTTATTAATGGTTCTTTCTGCTTCCCAAACCCTAGAAAATCTTTCACAGAGAAACTGCCTTCCAAGCAGTGTACCCAGTTTATTGTTAAAGCTCATACAAAAGTTCTACAACGGAAAAGAAAAGCTAGAAATTGCCATTGGGTAGAGTTTCTAAGGCGGCATTAAGTGATCCAAAGTCATAATCCAAGCTCTGTTCAACTATGTCAACAGTAGACGATCTCTTCAGAGTCAGTGCATACATAATTCAAAAGTGGCAGGTAATCTTTCTAAAGCCCTCTAGTACTTATTGTGTAGAGAGATCACTAGAAAATTATACCTCTCTTACTATTATCCACATCTCAGCTGTTCTCCTTAGCCACGCCTTTTCCTCCTTCATCCTCCTGTAAGCATGGGACCTACTCTTAGTGAGCTTTACACAACATGCCCAGGGAATTCTTACATAGGCAGGTAACCCAGGATGAGGCTAGCCTCCAGGTTTCAGACCCTCAAAGAGAAGAAACTGAAAAGAAAGTTGCAGGGCCGCTGCTCTCCCACATATGGTATTATTTAAGACCAAATAACCTGGACTTTGGGGAATGTGCTTATGTCAAACGATTATATGTCAGACCACACCCCTGAGGGTGGGGGTGGGGCTCCCCTGAAGGGAATGGATGTTTCCACTGTCAATCATCCTGGGGAAAGGTCAAGACTGGGTCAGGAAATGAGGGTTTGGACAAGCAATCCTAAAGTCGAGGTCAGCAAAAAGGTTCTTCTCTCTGCATCAGAATTGGGTCTGATCAGGACTTTGGGGCAGGGAGTTGCCTGTAGCTATTCCAATGATAGGCACCTGGCACATCCCAGGCCACAATAGGGGCAGACCAAAAGAGGGACAGAGGCGCATCTCAGTAAGATCTTAGGATGCTCTAATATCTTCAAATCAACAGCTAAGTTTCGTGGAAGGTTATCAAAGTTCTGCTGAGCTTGGTCCCACCTGGGGGTAACTTGGATGAGCAAGAGGTATGACCCTGCGTTTTAGTCAGTTTTTCTGTCACTGTGAACAAACTATCTGACAAAAACAATGTGGGGGAGGAGAGGTTTATTTATGTGTCCAGTTTGAGAGGCTCAGTTCACACTCAGCCTGCTTCCAGGGAGAAACTGAGGCAGCAGGGCCTGTGGCAGAGAAAAGCCTCTTTCTGTCATGGTAGCCAGAAGCAGAGAGAGCAAGAAGAGGGTCCTTCCCCTCTCCCCAAGGCCCCAAGCACTCCAGCCATGCCCCCCCTTGGAACCTTGCTGCATTGGGGACCAGCTTTCAGCACGTGAGCTTTGAGAGGGCATTCTAAACCCAACCGTGATACTCTGCTTCAGGTGAGAGGGGCAGTAACACAGTAGTCACCATCAGGATTCAGCTGTGAATCCTGGGGCAGAGATCTCTAGAGGATCCTCAGAGATAGTGGAGGCAGCAACAGAACCAGCTGGAACCCCCTTCCAGATTTCTAGGGAGGTCTTGTTAAATTGCAGGTTTTGCTTCAGTAGGTCTAGGGTAGGGTCCAAGATTCTGAATTTCTAGCAAGTTCCCAAGTGATACCAATGCTGCTGGTACACCTGTAACAAAGGTCTAGCTTTGAGGTGCAATCTGAGATTGTAAGTGTGAAGGACAAAATAAAGCCACCAGTGAGCTTGCCCAAGGCTCTTCTTCATATCCATGTAGGCGGACCCCCGGGGACATAGGGTGCTTATTGATTAGGGAAGTATCAACTCTAACTTATACTTTGGAGAACAAATTTAAGGAAAAGGTATTTGCAACCTCAAGCTGGCAAATGACGGACATAACTATGCCGGGATGAGTCCTCAGCTCAGGAACTCAGGATCTGCAGGGTCCTTGGCTAACGTGATAGAAAAGAATTTCAGCACACGCCAGTCAGAGACATGGACAGAGGTTTATTTGGGAAGAAAGGGAAGAAATACATACTCAAGAGAGAATGTGGGCCGCCTCGAGATGAGGAAGGCATTTTGGGGAGTTCAGGGCCCTTCTTTTATAGGGGACTTTTGTGAGGGGTGGGCTAGAGGAGGTATGTAAGGATGACTCAGTCCAGTAGTCCCAAGATGGTTCCTGGTGGTCTGGTCAACCTTTGGGTCCTCAGGCTGATTGGGGTCCTCATTAGCTGATTGATAGATAAGCTGGAGAGTGTCCTAAATTATAGGTTTCTCAAAATATCGTACCTGTCTTGTTATCAATGTATAGGGCAATTGTAGTTTCTTTTAGTTAACTCTAAGATCTACAGATTTCCCAGGAATTTGGGAGAGTTAGGCCTGGGAAAGAGAACTGGTTTTGTGGAGTAGAGACTTAAGCACTTCAGCTCTAGGTTCTTATATTAAAGTTATATTTTACTTTTCCTTCCTCTCTGTCTCCTTTCTACCTACTTATTTCTTCTATCCTATATCAACTACACTTAAAATATCCAGCCATCTCACAATCAGAGTGTGAAGATGATCATCTTTTCATGCTTAATAGCTAGATGGTGGTAAGGCTAAAAGCACTGAGAATATAACCCAAGGGTAGTCTTTTGGAAGACTTTGAGGGTTGCTCTTATGACTACAGCCTTAGAACTTTAGTACCCACCAGCTTCCTGCCTCGTTCTCTGATTCAAAAAGTTATTATTGAGCATCTGCTATGTGCCAGCCACTGGTGAACAAAACAACACAGTCTTTTAGAGTTTCCATTTCAGTAGAGGAGACAATGCTTCAGAAAAGGGCAAATAAATGAGATAATTATGAAGGAAAATTTTGTGATCTAGATTAAGTGGAGATGGGGAGTACTTTAAAAGGTTGATTTTTGAGGTGAGGCCCAAAAGATGAGAATGAACCTTTAAAGGTAGTTCAGGCAGAGGATGAAGCAAATATAAAATGCCTAAGGAAGGGGAGCCTGAGATGTGTTTGAGGAATGGGAAAGAGGACAGGGGGTTGAAGAAGTAGACAGAAGCCAGATCAAAAGTGGCCTGGAATCTTTTGAGTTAAATTGTTAAATAACATGAAAGAGATGATGGTGGGGTAGGCCAGAGGTCAGCAAACTCCTTCTGTAAAGTCCCACATAACAAATATTTTAGGCTTTGTGGTCAAGAGGCAAAATCTAAGATATCATGTATGTACTTAAATAATATAGAAAAAAAAGTGCCACAAAAATTTTTAAATACTATTATTGGTGCATTGTAGTCTCACATCATAATGTAGTTCATAGTGATAGTGACATACATGCACACAGCACTTGGTGAGCTTCCCCCAGCTCCCTCCCCACTCCCCCCTTCCTCATACATGATATTGAGATTAGCATTGGTAATTTTGCATATGTACATAACTTCAGTGGCAGTGTTTCCCTCATTTATTCTCCCTCCCTCCCCCAACATCACCTTCCGCTAAAACCCCTCCACCAATCCACTGGGGTTTCTCCTCCATTATCTAAAGTCCCTCTTGTATCCTGATTACTCACTAGCTTTTGCATATGAGAGAAAACATATGATCCTTCACTTTCTGTGACTGGCTAATCTCACTTAACATAATATTCTTCAGGTCCATCCATTTTCCTGAAAATAGCATCATTTTGTTCTTTATTGCTGAATAGAATTTCATTGTGTGTATACCTCATAATTTTGTAATCTATTCATCTGTTGATGGTCACCTAGGTTTGTTCCATAATTTGTCTACTGTGAATTGTGCTGTTATAAACATGGATATGCATGTATCACTATAATATTCTGATTTCAATCCTTTTGGAAAGATACCCAGGAGTGGTATATCTGGATTTTATGGTGAGTCCAAGTTCTACAAAGTGTTTATTGATAATATCTAAAACACAATAATAATGAAGAAGAATTTTATTGTATTTTGAATTTTATCAATCAAAATTTTGCGGAATTTTTTAGAACATATCATAAACCCATAGTATCCAAACAGCATGGTATTGGCATTTTAAAAAGACATGTAGATCAATTGGACAAAATAGAGGACCCAGAAATAAATGCATGCATCCTCAGCCAAGTGATTCTCAACCAAGATGGCAAAAATATACATTGGAGAAAGGATAACCTCTTCAACAAATGGTGCTGGGGAAACTGGATATCCACATGTGGAAGATTAAAACTAGACCCATCTCTCTCACCCCACACAAAAATCAACTCAAAGTGAACCGAAGACCTTAATGTAAGGTCTCTGAAACTATTAGAGGAAACACTTCAACACTTGTTTCAGAGGAAACAAGCAATGGTTTCTAGGATAGGAATCCAAAAGCACAGGAAACAAAAGCAAGGATTGACAAGTGGGATTATATCAAACTAAAAAACTCTGTACAACATAATAAACAATAGATAGAGTGTAGAGGCAACCTACAGAATGGGGGAAATCTTTGCTAGCTGTTTATCTGAAAGAGGATTAATATTCAGACTATTAACTCAAAAAACTTAACAAAAACAAGTAATCTAATAAAAAAGGCAAATCAAAACTACAATGAGATTCCATCTCACCCCAATTAGAATGGATATCATCAAAAAATAATAAATTAGCCAGTGTGGTGGTGCACATCTATAATCCCTGTACTTAGGAGGCTAAGACAGGATAGCAGGTTCAAAGCCAGCCTCAGCAACTTAATGAGGCCCTCCACAACTTGGTGAGACCCTGTTTTCAAATAAAAAATAAAATAGGGCTGGGGGTATAACTCAGAGGTAGAATACCCCTGAGTTCAATACCCAGCGTCACAAAAAAGAAATAATAGTAATAATAATATTAATTAATTAATTAATACTGGCAAAGATATAGAGAAACGAGAACTTTTATACACCTTTATACACTGTTGATGAGAACATAAACTAGTACAGCCACTATGGAAATCAGTATGGAGGTTCCTCAGAAGACAAAAAAAAAAAAAACCTAAAAATAGAACTACCATATGACCTAACTATCCTACTCCTGGGTATATATTTAAAGGAAATAAAATCAGCATACAAAAGAGATATCTACATATCCATGTTTATTGCAGTATTATTCACAATTGCCAAGATATGGAATCTGTCTAGGTGCCCATCAACAAGTGAATAAAGAAATTATCACACACACACACACACACACACACACAAAATGAAGTATTATTCAGTCTCAAACAAAAGAAATTATCACACACACACACACACACACACAAAATGAAGGATTATTCAGTAATAAATAATGAAATCCTGTCATTTTCAGGAAAATGGATGGAACTGAAAGAGAACCTGTTAAGCAAAATACGCCAGACACAGAAAGACAAGTATCTTACATTCTCTCTATATCATATATGTGGAAATTAAAAGTAATAATATTTTTTAAAAAAGATCTGAGAGTGGAAGAGGGACTTCGGGAAAGGGCTGGGGAAAAGGGAGAATAGGGTGAAAGAAGAGTGGGTGGTCATGATCAATACATGGTACATGCATGTATAGAAATGTCACAGTGAACTCCATTGATTTGTACAAATGATATGCGTTAATGATTATAATTTTAAAAAACAAAAGAAAAATAAAGCATTCAATGCCAATTTGTCTTCCTCTTCACCTCTACTAGTTTAATTTGTAAATTGAATGAAATTCTAATGAAGATCTCAGAGAATTTTCCAGAACCAAGTAGAAATTATTCTTTTAGATACAAAGATCAACATATGATCTCTTTAAAGAGGAGAGTAATGAAAGGCAATTTGCCAGATCATAAGTGACCTATGCTGTAAAGGTATCATAATTAAGAAAGATAGCAGTGGAAAAACAGCAGCTAAGAATAAGGCAATAGACACCCAGAAACAGATCCAGGTAGCAATGTGGTAGATGATACAGACTTCAAATCTGCAAAAACATATATTATTCAGTAAATATTCTTTTTTTTTTTTGCGGTACTGGGAATTGAACCCAGGGAAATTTCTACCTCCGCGCTACACCCCCGGCCTTATTTTTTTATACTTTATTTTGAAACCGGGTCTCACGAAGTTGCAGAGGGCCTCACTAGGTAGAGAGAGAGAGAGAGAGAGAGAGCTGAGGCTGGCCGCGAACCCGGATCCTCCAGTCTCCGCCTCCCAAAGTACTGGGATTACAAGCGTGCGCCACCACGCCCGGCAGTAAATATTCTTAAAAAAATGGTGAACTATGTGGGATAAGAATTAAGATGGATAGTATTTCAGTCAGCATTCTCACTGCTGTGACCCAAAATACCTGACGACCACAACTTAGAGGAAGGAAGATTGTTTGCTCATAGTTCTGGAGATTTCAGAGGTTTCAATCCAAGTTAGGCTGGGTGATATCTGCGGAGCTCAGGGCATGGCAGCAGGAGGCAGAGAGAACATGAGATGGAACTCTGCTCTCACATCATGGAGGCCCAACGCAGAGAGAGAGAGAGAGAGAGAGAGAGAGCAAGGGGAGGAGACACATATATAGTCCCCAAGGCCACATCCTCAGATACCCCTCCTCAGCAATCAAGCCCCACCTCCAACATGACTGCCTTGTCTACCAGGGGAGGTGTGGGGGACATTCTAAATCCATATCAGATACTTAACTATAAATTAGATGTAAAATGTAGAATATAACTACAAGTTATAGAATATAAACTATAACTTAGATGTAAAATGTAGAATTTTTTAAATGTAAAAGAAGGAAGTCATAACAAAGGGATAAAAAATATAAATGAGTTTGAGGGAGCTGTTTTTGCTTCTTGTTTATTTTTTGAATCATGAGTTAAAGATGGCCTTCCAAACCATGATATAAAAGAGATGTTTGAGCCGAGCATAGTGGTGCACACCTATAACCCCAGTACTTGGAAGGCTGAGACAAAAGGAGCACAGGTTTGAGACCAGCCTCACAACTTAGTGAGACTATCAGCAACTTACCAAGACCCTGTTTCAAAATAAAAACTAAAAAGGTCTGAGGGTGTGGCTTGGAGGTACAATGCCCCTGGGTTCAATCCCCAGTAACACACACACACACACACACACACACATACACACACACACACACACACACACACACACACAGGATGTTTGGTAGATTTGGATTTGTAGATGTGGATGGACAGATTTCCTCAACTAAAATTTACCAGATGCCTAATTATAAAACAGATAAAAGCAGAGACCTTTTGATTGACAACAAATGGACCCTGGATCCCTCCCTGATAGAAGCGTCTCCATAGAACTCCTGGAACAGAACATAATCATCTAAGATGCTTGATGAAAATGCAGATTCCTGGGTCCCATATCAACTGACATAGAAGCACTGGAGCTAGCAGTCTGCATGTTAAGCAAACCCCAACTAATAGTCATGTACACTAATGTCTAAGAGTTACAGTACTGCTCTGCGCTCTGGGGAACACAGTGCAAAAGGGAACCCGCACTCTAGGATGGAAGAATTGACAACAGCATGAGGAGTGGGGCGTCATAGACTCCTTCAAAGTCAGCTCAGGACCACCTCTAGGAGTAGAGAGCCCAGAGGCTGGGGAGTAGATGACTGGAGACGGAGAATTTAAGTGCTAACCTGAGAGTAGTTAGGTGGAGAGTGAGCAGCCAGGAGTGCAATAATGTGGTATTTAACACCTGTATTCTAGAAGCTGAGGACAAGCTGAAACAGAAAGCTTATAAGAAGTAATAAAAATTGCCCAAGGTAGCCAAAATATTGGAAACACTAAACCAAATGGTAGAAGAGCTTAATAATAACCTTGTATAGTTTACCAGATTTGCTTCAAATTGACTGTTTAGAATGTTTTACCTACTTTGTTGTTTTTATAATTCCAAAAATAACATCGTCTCATTGTAAAACTCAAACCATATAAAATATTTCCCTACAAAGTGGAAGTCTCCCTTAATGCCCCCAAAGCACCCAGAAAGAACTGAAAATCATAAATATTATGCTTTTCTGAGTGTGAGTGTGTGCGTGTGCGTGTGTGTGTGTGTGTGTGTGTGTGTGTGTGTGTGTGTGTGTCTGGGGATTGAACCCAGAGGTGTTCTACCTCCAAGCTATACCCTTGGCCCTATTTATTTATTTATTCATTCATTCATTCATTCATTCATTCATTTTCGGAACTGAAGATTGAACCCAAGAGCATTCTACCTCCGAGCTACACCCCCAGCCCTATTTTTTTATTCTTTATTTTGAAACAGGGCCTCACTAAGTTACTGAGACTGACCTTGAACCTGTGATCCTCCTATCTCAGCCTCCCAAGCACTGGGATTACAGACGTGTGCCACCATGCCCGGCTCATTCTTCTGATTATTTTTCTATGTACAAATAATATTTTATTATACTTACTACAATAACATAAAAATGGGAATATACTATAAGATTGTTCTATACCTTGATTTTTAAAGGTTTATTTATTTATTTGGAAGTACTGGGGATTGAACCCAGGGCGTGCTAGGCAAGCCCTGTACCACTGAGCTACATCCCCAGCTCTTGATTTTTAACTTAATACTTCATGGACATTTTCCCCTGTGAATATATAGAAGTTATTATGCCTCATTCTTTCAGTTAGTTTAATAATACTCTAAATTTTGCAATTTCAAAGTAGAAGGTAAGGTTGATTTATGCCCACTTGATTTTTTATTAAAACATACAAGTGTGTGTTATCCTCAGTTATATTCAAGTTTGCATATATTATCTATGTTTAAAATAATTTAGTGAGGCATCACTAATCATCTGGTGGAAGTTTCCAGCAGTGAAGTCAAAGCATCTAAGGGAATAATCTTAGGAATGTTTTGAATGTTTAGCCTTCCTTCAGATATTGGACATGTCTCTTTGTTTCAGTAATAGGAGAGATTGTACTTTCAATCATGTCAAAAATTGACTGTGTAAAACAATGAAAACAAAAAACAAAAAACCACTCAGGATAAATGTTTTCAAAATTTCAAGACCCTTGATCCCACCAGGAATAACAGCCTCCAGCATGTATTGATCATCTATTAAATGCCAGGGGTATTACATGGATCACTTCATTTAATCACCACAATAACCCTATGCAACTACCCTTATTACCCCTAAATGTGGAATTTCTTAACTCTGATATCTTTTCCATTCAACATTCCACATTCTTAAAATACTAAAAGGCTAATCGACCCTGCTTCCCCTCATAGGATTTCTGCATATGTAACAGAGGTCTGGAATTTATATCTAAGTCTCCTCTGAAGTCAATAACTACATACAGAATCAAGAAAGACCATCTTCAACTAAATTAAGGAAAATCTTTTACAGGCCTGCCTCTAACAGAATTGCTTATAGCTCTCAGCTCTTTTATAAATGGTTTTCCTCATGACACAATGGAATTTGACTCCTGAAAAATAGGAATGCCTTTCTATGGTAACTGCACATATTATTATAAGTGTCTAGCTTCCTCTTTTAAGCTATTACTGCCCTTCCTTTGGCTCCAACTCAGGAACACTGCAGAGGAGGACCTTGGCCAGGTGATCACTGATTAATTAATTAACCGAATGGAGAGTTAAAGAGTGTTCTCTGACCTATCCTGGCACACGAAGATGAGCCAACTTTCCTTTCTCAAGGTCTTGAACTTATTCAGATATCAAAAGATCAAGGATAGCTGGGCACAGTGGTGCACTCCTGTAACCCCAGTACTTGGGAGGCTGAGATAGGAAGATTGCAGGTTCGAGGCCAGCCTCAGCAACTTAGTGAGACCCTGTATCAATATAAAAGAGGGGGACTGAGGATGTAGGTTAGAGGTAGAATGCTTGGGTTCAATCCCCATAAAAGAGAAAAGAAAGAAAAAAAGAAAAGAAAAGAAAAGAAAAAAAGAAAAGAAAAGAAAAGATCAAGGCTGTTAGCAAGAGGAGATAAAACTAAATGTTTATGAGTAACAGAGAGCCAAGAGGGACCCATAGGGTCATGAAAAAGCTTGAGAAAATAAGGAAGAAGGAGAGGGCTTGGGCACAAAGGACAAACCAAAAGTCTTAAAAGTAGCTTGGGGCCTGGGCTGCTAGCAACGTCCCGCCCACGGGGCTACAGTCTGAGGCATGCTGGGCCCCAGCAGTGGTGGAGCACTCACAGGATTCTGGCACCAGCAGCGAGGACACACCAGCTCAGGTGAGCACTAGAGCAGACCTCTCACTTTAGTCAGCAGCACCCCGCCCCCATCCAATCATCTGAGCTCGGTAGGAGGCATCAACAAAGCTCTATGTAACATGAGGATGCTTATTACTTCCTAATCTGCATTTACATAGCTATTTAAAATATCTAGGCATGACTTTATCCAATGTGCACTGGCACTTATACTATAAGCCAAAATCATTAAATAAAATTATAGGCTATAAAAGTTTTAACCAGATGTCATCCACCTATAAATATTTTACATAAGCACCTAATGATTCTTTGGCTAAACTGAGAGTCACCTAATGCATCTACAATGTCTACCTACCACATCACCTTCCTATTTAAATACATCTGAATGTCTCTGAGGAGTTTCAGATTCCAAACACCATGTAAAATATGTCTATTAAAGCAAGCAATGGGGGTCTATGTCACTTTGATTTTACTCTTTCTTAATCTCTTGGATACTCACAAATCTCTTGAGCCTTATATTTACCTTGCCCAGGAACATAAGGTCTGCCCGCAGAGTTCTCAAAAGGAGCTGTTAGTTTAACAACTAAAAGAAGATAGTATCTAGCCAGGCATGGTGGTGCAAGCTTGTCATCCCAGTACTTGGGAGACTGAAACCGGAGGATCCAGGTTCGTGGCCAGCCTCAGCTACTTAGTGAGGCCCTCCACAACTTAGTGAGACCCTGTTTCAAAATAAAGAATAAAAATAGGGCTGGGGGTGTAGCTCAGAGGTAAAATGCCCCTGGGTTCAATCCCCAGTACCACAAAAAAAAATAAAAACCAAAAAAAAAGACAGCATCTACGATACCCCCGCCCCCAGAAATTGCATTTACTTATTCTAAAGGCATGTGTGTTTCTACCCTATTATTCCTATATGGAACAAGATGACATGTAGCTGTACACCAGAATTTCATACCCTACCCTAAGTTTTCAATATATTCTACCCCAAGGGTATATTATGTATTCTATTCCAAGGCCTAATTATGTGTATTTTCAAAAACAATTCTCTAAAAGAGTCTGACATATCCCCATTCCTAACCCCACTCTGTATTTCTGGTTAGAACTACTATATAGACACTAGGGATTTGATCATAAAGTTATGTGGCTTATCTTGAGAATGTAAAATAAAAATATCATTAATGAAACTCATCACCAAAAGTAATGTATCTTTTTATGAAATTGATTATCATTATTTTAATATGCTAAGGATGGGTAGAGCTTAGGTACAGGTTTGGCTGCTACAACAGAGAGTTCCACGCATGGTCATGTTGTCAAGCGTAAGTAGCACGGAGGCAGCGGATGTCCCATCACAATGCTTACCATTGTGTAAAAATGGGAGATGAGACATTGGATATAATTAGCAATTTCTGCTACATATTACTAATAGAAGTTGTTAAGTGAAGTGAAATATGCCTCAGTTTTAACAAGCAGCAGGAGAGTGCAATGCTCAGTCCATATTATGGTTTGGATATATGTTCCCTGGAAAACCTCATTGTATTAACAATGCAAAAAAATGTTCAGAGATGAAATAATTATAAGAGCTCTAATACCATCAGTGGATAAATCCTTTGATGGATTAATAAATTTATTGGGTGGATTAATAGATTTATTGGGCAGGAAGGGCGTGGCGGGGGGGTAAGTCATTGGGGGCATGGCCATGAGGACTATATATCTACCCTTCATGCCCTCCCCTCGCTCTCTCTGCTTCCCGCTGCCATTCCGAGTTCCACAAATGTGACCAGCCTTACATGGACGGAAACTTCTGAAACCTCTAGAACTATGAGCAATAAACATCCTTCCCCTAAGTTGTGGTCATCAGGTATTTTGGGTTACAGCAGTGAGCATGCTGGCTGAAACAGTCTGCTCCTTAGGCTGCTTCCAATACCAACTGTCGTGGTATGAGCACCCTGGGAATCAGACGCTGAGAAGGATATTTGTGCCCAGGAGGTTTCTTGTGAAGTGTTTCTCAGAAACATCCCCTTTGAGGGAACAAAGCAGGACGGGGCAGAGGGACGAGCTGAACTGTGATGCAGTCACAGTAGAGGTCTCAGTTGATCCCATAAGAAGCTCTGGAGTTGGGACCTTTTTGAGTTGGCCCTAAATTGAAACAAGGGGCTAGACCTTTGAACCCCACCATCTGTCTATTCAAGGGTTCAAGGCTGCTTTGGGGGAGGCCCCCTAGGGCAAAATCTCTACCCCAGGAACTTTCGACATTCTGGACTGGATTATTCTTTATTGTAGGACTCTGTCCTATGCGCTGTAGGATATTTAGCAGTATCCCCCAGTGTCTACCCTCTAGATACCAGAGGCACCACACCCCACTCTTGTGACAACCAAAAATGACTCTAGACATTTACAGATGTCCCCTGTGGACATTAAAAGCTGGTGACTTAGAGCTAGGGCAATTCTTGCAGATGGATCCAGCTGTAAGGTATGAGCAGCCAATACTCCCAACAGTCCGGGAGTAAGCACCTCTGTCCTGAGATCTGTGTGTCGCACCCCAGCATCCACTACAGTAATCTCATGATCACATGACTGGGACAAGGCTGAGCTCCCGCCTCCCTGTCCAGTGCATTTTCTCTCATGAAGGTTATTTATAATATACAGAGTTCAAAACCAAGAACAACTGAACTGGTCAGATCATGATGATGAGCTGAAGAAGGAGCCAGAGGAAAGGACCCAGAGACTGAACTACGATTAAAGCTCATCAGTCAAGGGGAAATTCAAAGACGGCACAAGAACTTGCATTTCCAGAACAGCTGCATGGAAAGGGAATGGGGAATAAGAGAAGACCTGCTGGAACTCAGCTGCATTCCTGAGTAGCAAAGCTCCAGGCTGACTCTGAGCCACAGTATTCTTGCCAGTCCTTTCCTGGAAGTAGAGCTTCCCTAGGCCCATAATGGCCTAACCTTTCACCCACCTCTCAAACTAAACCCTGAGGCTCCATCATTCATTCTCCTCTGCCGCTTCTCTCACCAGCCTTCCAGCCTCATCTGACCTACTTCCACATTCCCGCCTCCAGCTCCTCAGGCCCCTGAGCTCTCCCGCTTCCTGGAGGCCCTCGTGGCCTACAGCCACATTCCTCCGGGCAGTCGTGGGATAGGGAGACCACATAATTGGGAAGAGGGGAGGTGGAAGTGGAGCCTAGTGCTTTCCTCCCTTTGCCTTGAGAAGCAACTGGTTTTTCACCACTAACTAGATAGTGAATAGACCAGCCTAACAACAAAAACCATGGTGCAATCAAAATGACCACAGGATTTTGTTTTGTTTTAACTCTGAGCAGAAAGACATGAGAGTAAGGGGGAAAAAAGGAAAAAAACAGGTTGGTATGAAACATTCCCCAAGAGTCACCTGTTGTTTCTTTCTAAGAAAGAGGGAGAGCTGGGCATGGTGGCACACACTGGTAATCCCAGTACTTAGGAGGCCGAGACAAGAGGATCATAGGTCTATGTCCAGTCTCAGCAACTTAGTGAGACCCTATTTCCAAATAAAAAATAAAATAGGACTGGGAATGTAGCTCAGAGGTAGGATGCCCCTGGGTTCAGTCCCCAGTGCCACACACACAGAAAAAGGGAGGAGTGGTCGTAACTATACTTTTAATGCATTGCCCCATCCAAGGATCTTGCTGTTTCCCAGAATCTTTGAAGCTAAATTCTCCATCTCAGACTGTTAGGTAGCTAGGTTGACATGAGCACCGGTGGGCATGCTGCTGAAATGTCCACACCAAACCACCCTCAGGATGACACACCCTCCTCTAAGCCTGTCCATATGCCCTTAGATCATCCAATATGGCATTAACTCATGTTTAAGAACTTCCTCTTTTAACTTTCTCTTTTAAAAGCTTAGGGAACCTCAGGGTCCTGCACTGAGGTATACCTGTACAGACGGGTCCTGGAGTGACTGAAGATAACCCCTGCCTAATTATAATGCTTTTAACATATCATTAGCATTGTGGTTTTTGTGTCCCACCCCCCATCCTTCACACCCCCCTCCCTCACCACCTTTGCTTGGGAGGTTATGGGAGGGCACATGCGCAGTGACCAATATGATTGTATAAGCCCTCCTCTCAGTCACCCGTAGCTATCAAATGACCTCAGCAAGACAGGAACCAAACGCTCGTAGCCAGATGCCATCACCTCTACCAGGGTCTCTGACCATTCGGTTGAGACCTATTCTCTCCCTTGAGAGCGTATCTTCTCTGTGATAAATTCTCCTGCTTATGCACTGCCCAGCTCTGTCCTCTCATCCGAATTCTTTCTTTGGAGCACACAAGGACCAAGGACCTCGCACCTATTTCTACAAAACCCTATTGCTAATAGGTTTCTTTAAACCACTGTGTCTAGGTCAAATTCAGTGTTAGCAGGCACTGGTGAAAACACGACTAGATCATCTACATTAGGAAGGCTATGTTCTCTTCTTTAATTAGACACTCCTCCTTCAGATAGTTTCTTTACTAGTCATAGCTACGGTTGACTGAGCATTTAGTGTGCATCCATTCTAAGGCTGTCTTGGTCCATTTTCTGTTGTTATAACACAGTACTGCAGACAGGGTAATTTATAAAGAAAAGAGATGTATCTGACTCATGAGTCTAGAGGCTGGGAAGTGCAAAGGCATGTTCCCGGCCTCTGGTGAGGGCCCCTGGACTGTGTCATATGTGGCCACAGGGCAAGTGAGCACACAGGAGACAGAGAGAGGAAATCAGGACAAATTCATCCTTTATATCAATAACTCACTCTCTCAATAACTATATTAATCCATTCATATAGACATCTCTGCTTATAAGGTGCCACCTCCCAACACTGTTGGATTGCACATTAGGCTTCCAAAACATGAATTTGGGGGCATATGTTTACACCATAGCAAAAGCTATACCACACAGTATATTTTTAATCATATAAAGCAAAACTCTATCCCCCATTTTACAGATGAGGAAGGTAAGCAGCCAAGGTCACTTCCCCAGAGTGTGTTAGAAACAAGACTTGAACCTAGGATGTCTGACTTCAGCCCCCTTCACACCTCTTCTCCTGACTGCACTTCTATCCTGCCAAGGAGGATGGCGGTGAACAGGGTGTGGGGGTACTAACATAAAAACTGGCCTTAAACTCCCAGGCAGGGTCAGACACAAAAACTAACCACACAGATGCTTTCTTGACCATCAAATTTTGCCAAACACTAAGACATTCTGTGCATCAGACTCAGAGGGCAAGAAGCCCAGTGAGATAATCTACAAAGTTTGCTTTTAAAAGTGCTGAGCTGGGAGCCGAAGGAGTTTGCTCTCCCCGAATATCTAAGAGTGCTCCAGCACTATGAGAATTTTCCAAATTTGAATGATTTTTTTAAACAGAAATGTAAAACTACCTTCAGTTTGCTCTTTTGCCAGGCCAAAATTACTTCCTTTCTATAAACACTCTAAAAATATTGACTGTCTGCCCCATAACCAAGTTGGTGTTTGCTTTAATTTATGGTATTCCAAGTTGAAAGAGGACTGAAGTCAGAGTCAGAAAATCTGACTTTGACAAATCCTGGCAAGCTGGCCTGAGCGACTCATTTCAATGTGCCAGGCCTTGGTGCTTTCATCCGCAAGTGGCGGCCACGCCGAGCATAAAATGAAAAGCCACCTGGTGTGGCAGAAGGGCACGGGCTTAACAGCCAGCCCCACATTTGGTTTTTGACATTACCACTTTCTAGGGTGTGACATTTAGCTTGCTATTTAATGTCCCTATGTCTCCATTTTCTCATTTTAAAATAGGGTTAATTATAGTGCCAATCTCCAGGAGGGAATCATAATTAAATAAGATACCCATGTAAAGCTCTTAACACAGAGCCCAGAACACAGCACTCAAAACCTTGCTGTTATTTTTTATAAACATCATTATTATGGCCACATGAATTTCTGGAATTATTGTATTAAATTAACTGATGAATAGAAACATGCTTTAAAATTATAATAGACTATGGGAATAAAGTTATTATTTTCCCCCATTGATTTTCACCCTCAAATTCTACCACTCAGTATTATTCTGCTTTTCTTTGAAATAATTAAGTGTTTAAATGCTCCTTTTCTAAGAAAAAAAAAAGGAAGGTAACTCTTGTTTTTCTTTACTGAGATTTCTAAAATTTGCCTTCCATCCATCTACAAAAGAATTCTTTCCAATTCTATTCTTTCACAACCAAATTTTCTGTTGGTAAGGAAACTAAGATGAACCTTTATAATTTCAGTGATGCGAGGCAATCTTCCTTATTAGCTAGGGGCGTTCTAGCTGATGTAAGGGGTAAACCCAGAAATCTCAGTGGCTTAATACATTTTATTATGTGAATTTATTTCATATATAAAGCAAAACAGGTGTTTCTGTCCAGTATACATGCATGGGTGTATGTGGAGTGGAAGAGAGTCTGCAGGAATTTCTGCTCTTCAGTTTTTCAAGGACGTGGACCTCAAAAGTTCTGCCATCTTCAACACAAAACTCCAAAGTTATCCTGGGCATACAGGGAGACAAAGGGTAGGGAAAACCACGAATGCTTTTTTTTTTTTTTTTTTTGGTGCATTGTGATCATACATCTTGATGAAGTTCATGATGATAAAGACATACATGCACACAGCACTCATTGAGCCCTCCCCCAGTCCCCACCCTACTCCCTCTCCCTCCCCACATTCCCCCGCTCCACACAGTGATAAGCATTGATAACTTTGTGTCTGTATGTCATGTCCATTGAGGTGTTTCCATTTTCAAGTCTTCCTCCCCCTCCCATCTCCCTCAGTTAGGCCCCCTCCTTCACTCCACTAAGGTTTCTCCTCCTTTGTCTCCAGTCCCTCCTGTGTCCCAACTTCTTTTTAAACACATCAACTCAAAAGTGATGTAGATCATTTCTACTCATCTTCCATTGGACAGATGGCCCCACCCAGATGCAAAAGGCATCCAGAAAATGTAGCTGGACTGTCTGAGGATCCACCTGGGGACAGTTAGCCATCTCCTCCTCACCCTGGCAACAGTGGTTGTGGTCATACATTCAGATGTTTCATTTCTTTACCTTCATCAAATGACTTTTCCACACAAATAAGTAGTAAGTTCAAGTCTCTTAAGAAATAAAGTTGATAAACAACCAATTCAAGATCTGAAGTTTAATCCCATTTATCACCTCATTTTCTTCCTGGGCTAATCAATGGAGAAAAAGAAATCCCTGTATGAATTCAATCTTTGTTATAAATTACTATTCAACATGCCTACGTCTTAAAAGCCTCATCTCTTATTTGAGAACAACACATAAAACACTAAGATGGTGTCATATATGTGATAAACACTAAACAACAGACAATTGTTAGAATTTTTCTCTAGTAACAAGTGAAAATATGAGATGAACAAACTATAGGAGAGTGAAAAGTAGGAGCTAATAGTACCATGACCTTCTAATGAGCTCAGTCATGTTCAGGATGGGATGGCCATAGACTACCATGTCCCTCTAAGACCACACTGTTTCAAATGCCTAGCCCTCCTGGGAAGTGACTCTAACTCTGTCTTAGGCACAATCATGCCCACTGTGGATTAGACCATATCCTGTCCCTTCTCCACAGACCTGGGCTCTGAGACACACACAAGGCCCTTGCTCTAATCTCTCCTGTACGCAACACTGCTGTGAATTTTACTGGCATATAGTAAAATTCAGAATTTTTCATATCTTCTCTATTTTTCCACTGAGCTATGTAATAGATTCTGACCTTATTCTCTCTGCCCATTAAGCTTTTCCAAGTGAAAATTTGTTTGACTCTTTTTCTTTTATGGCTTAATATATGACTTCATGGACCAGTCTTCAGGGTACAAATCATTACTTGCCTTATCGCTATGGTGTTTATCACTCCTTCACAGACACTCTGAATAACAATATCTGCTCCAAGAAAATTACATTTTCTCCGCTCCCTCTTAAAGCCTTCACCATCTTTATTTATCCAATATTTCTCTTATCTTCTTTAAGATGATTCAATAATTAAAATTAAAACCTGTAAGAAAACTATCAAAGGGGAAAATGAGCTCATGTTCAGTGAAACTAGCTTGGGAAGGGGACAAACATGATAGGAAGTTAATAAATTTATTTATCACTTTCATTTATTCTCAAAAATAGAATTTAAATTTCGGGCAATCCATTTACTAAGACCTCTTCCAGTGCCTACTTTACTAAAGATTAAACCTACAATATTTTAGTGGTTTATTCAAGAGCAAATCTCTAAGAAGTATTTCCACTGTAGGTCTGGGAGAGAAGGAACCCAGAACAATTTTCTCCTTCAATCTTCCTTTATCTCCCATTTAGACTCGGGCATCCAACTTAATAGAGAAGCAGGACTGAGTTTTCTTAACAACAGGATAATATTTGTCTCATTGCTTTTGCCTAGTTAGGTATTCCTAATGTGCTAGGGACTTTCTGAGTCAGTTATGACAGAATCCCTGCTCTTTGTGACTTTGGGAATGATAAGGGAACGTCCATAGAATCGATCAGGATGCTCACAGAAAGGTTAGCACTCCTCAGGACCACCACAGGATATGGACGGAAGCTAGAGAACCCAGGAGAGCACCACCCCTGGAGACATGATTTCAGATTTTTATTTTGTTTTGTTTATTTTTTGTTTTGTTTTATGTACTGGGAATTGAACCCAGGGGAATTCTATCTTCAAGCTACACCCCGAGCCCCTTTTATTTTTTTTAAACAGGATCTCTCTAAGTTGCTAAGGGTCTCACTAAGTTGCTCAAGCTGGCCTTGAACCTGTAATCCTCCTGTCTCAGCTTCCCAAGTACTGGGATTACAGGCACACACTACCACACCTGGCATGATTTCAGATTTTGCATATGGAAGATGCTATTGTAAGAACAACCAGGCATGTAAGCAAAACACATCCACATTAGAAAAAGTTCCTTAGCGCTGATTTACCAATGATCCCAAGATGTCACGTTCAACTTGAAAACTGCCAGACAATATAAGACAAAACACCCACCAATATGTAGGGTACTATTAGGGTTATATCAGATCATTTGGATGTCAAGAACTAACTACACATCATCATCATCATCATCATCATCATCTCAGAAAAGTATAAGAAATTTATTTTCTTGAACTGGAAAAAGATACAGAATCCTCATTACCGCAGGTACCGCAACAATCTGCAAATTGAGGGCTACATTTGCCAGACATGTGTTGCCTGCAAGAATCATCTTTTTGACCATGGATCATCCTCTCCTGATTAAATTACTGAATCAACTAAATCCAGGCCAAAAGAATTCCAATCTGTGCACTTAAGCATGCAGTGCCTCCCCAGAGAAGCATAGCAGGGACTCACTAAGCCAAGGCAGGGCCTGGGTGCTGTACAGTAATGTGTTCGGATCCAAATTTATGCACTACAACTAAAATATACTGTTCTTTATTTTCTGTTACAAACATCAAACTGCTTCTGCAATTCCATTCCCTGACTCCTTGGAATAGGGGGGGTGGAGTGGTGATGGTAGTAGAGGAAGAGGAGGAGGAGAGGGAGGAGGAGGAGGAGGAGGAGGAGGAGGAGGAGGAGGAGGAGGAGAAAGGAGATGGCAAAGAGCTTTTAAAATTACCCTTTAAACCGGGTGTGGTGGCCCACACTTGTAATCCAGTACTTAGGAGGCTGAGACCTGAGGATGCAGGTTCACAGCCAGCCTCAGCTACTTAGTGAAACCCTCCGCAACTTAGTGAGACCCTGTTTCAAAATAAAGAATAAAAAATAGGGCTGGGGGTGTAGTTCAGAGATAGAATGCCCCTGGGTTTAATCCCCAGTACCTCAAAAAAAATTACCCTTTAAAGGCAACTTAATCTTCTGTCATTTAAAACTCTGGTCAACTTAATCCCTTTTGGTTCAATAGCTTTTCCAAGCTTGTACCCCTCATAGAGTAGATTCTCCATGCCTTGGGAGGGTTGCCCTCCCCATCCCATCTACATCAATATCTTGGTGCAGGGCTAAGTTTAAATATCCTCATGGATGGATGAAGGAGCCTCTGATACACATGTTGCCCCTGCTCAGAGTGTCCTAATGCAGAATATCTCCAGGCTTCAATCTCTGTCTGTATTCTCACCACTGTGCAGGTAGCCTCACTGGCATGGCTCGGAGCCTCCACTCTTAACATAGACCATGAGAGGCGATTGCTACTGTGGTGCTCATAGCCCCCCTCTCAGGTCTCCCTGGTGCCATGGCTTCCCCCCGTTGTGGCCGTCATTCCTGCTCAGTCCCCACCATGGAAGGCACCTGCTATCTTCACCTACAAAGTCCCTTTTCCCTTTGCTTCAGTCATCCAGTAGGCAAGGTTACCAGCAAGCACTTTCAGCTACTTCCCACATGCCTCATGGGGGAGGCCGGGGCAGAGTGGGAGAACATGAGAACATCTTTCTTCTTTAAGTCCCATTATTGCTCCACTGATAGACAGGGGGAGCCCTGAAACGCAGTATCCTCTTAAAGTTGTAAACAGAAATCAGGGCACAGAGAACCTCTGCTTCTAGCTGTTTTCTAGCAGTCTGATGTTTCTGATTTCTTTCCAACATCCCAACTCTCCTCAGAGTGAGACATAGGCAGCATCCTCACCCCACTCTCAATCCTTTTTCAACTCCTTCCTCCCTATGAAAAAAGGCTTCCCACTTCCTCTTCCTGTTTGTCAGGAAGGAGCATTTCTTATAAGATGTCAAGTGCTCCCTCTACACTTACACAGAGTCTGCTGTGCTGGGCTCTTAATATTTTAAAGTGGTATTTGAAGTTTAGAAAACACTTTGATCTTTTGGTAAAGCCAAAGTTTAAAGATCTGTTGTGTGGCCAGGCACAGTGACACACACCTGTAATCCCAGTTCTTGGGAGACTGAGACAAGAGGATTACAGTTTTGAGGCTAGCCTCATCAACTTAGGGAAACCCTGTTTCAAAATTAAAAATCTTTAAAAAAGAGCTAGGGATATAGCTCAAAGGTAGAATGCCCCTTGATTCAATTCCCAGTACCCCCCCAAAATTTTGTTGTTATATGGACTTAAAATGCCTTATATTAGAAGTCAGAGGCTGACTATAACTTTTTTTCTTTAACAGTCAAAATTTTCCCTAAGGTAATGGTACCTTTGGTTGAACAGGAGTGAGACTAAACATGAGGAAATGTGAAAAAGAAAAGTACTTTAAAAATTACAAAATGAATGGACTCTTTCCCCTTCCCATCTTCCCTTCCTTTCCCATCCCTTTTTCCCATTTTATCTTCATTTCTTCCCCTCCCCTTCTGCGTGAAAAGATGTTAGCATCCAAGAAGGAGTGGTGGGGAGTGCAGCAGCTTGCCCAGGAGCCAGGAAATAAGACAGTAAGGAGGAGGGAGCAAGGAGGAGGGATGTAGTGTGTGGAGATCTTTGATACTGAGCAGATAAGTTAATGGATGAAGCAAATAAGTGAATAAATTGCAGGTAAGATGAGCCAGCTTTCTTACTGTTTGAGGAAGAATTTCGAAATGTGAAAAAGAGAGGGCTAAAAGGAACCCCGAGCAGTAAGATTGGAATTACAGGTATGAACTCATGAAGGCTGATTGATTGATAGATGATAGATAGATAGATAGATAGATAGACAGGTAGATAGAATATGGAGTGGTAAATGATAGATGGAGAATAGTCATAGATGTGTGTGTGATGGCTTTTTGATGGATCAACTTGGCCAAACTGTGGTCCCTAGAAGTCCGGTTCTAGGATGTATCTGGTAAGGATGGGCTACAAGGAATATTCTCACATGAGTGTTTAGAGGACAGAAAGGAAGCGGGGTCATCTTGAAGTATATGCACACCTTTTCCCAGTTATTCAGTCAAACACTAAGTGCTGCTGTGATGGGATTTTGCAGATGGGATTAAAGTGCCTCATGAGCTGACTTTAATCAAAAGACAATCTCCTGTAAGGGCCTGACTTAATCAGTTGGAAGGCCTTTAAAAAAAGGCTTAGGATATTACTAAGTGAAAGAAGCCAATCTGAAAGGGCTACAGACTCTATGACTATATGACATTCTGGAAAAAAGTAAAACTATGAAGACAATAAAAAAGATTGGTGGTTGCCAAGGGCTGGGAGGAAAGAGGAATGAAAACGCAGAGCACAGATCATTTTTCGGACAGTGAAAATATTCTGTGCAAAACTACAATGGTAGATACATGCCATTATACATTTGTCCAAGTCCATAGAGTGTACAGCACCAAGAGTGAACCCTGATGTAAACTATGGGCTTTGAGAGACAGCAGTGTGTCAGTGCAGGTCCACTGCTCGATTGTAACAAAAGGACCACATTGGTGAGGGATGTCCATCAAGGAAGGTTGTGCCTATGGGGGATGAAGAATATATACGAACTCTGTACTTTCCACTTAATTTTGCTGTGAACCTAAAACTGCTCTAAAATATAAAGCTTATTAATTGAAAAAAGTGGCTTTAGGCCTGCCCTGATCCAAACAGCATCTGAACTGCCACTACCATCCCTTCCCCATGAACCTCCCTTATGAGTGCTACCTGGGGACAAAGAGCTGCCATTTGTGCCCAGAGGCATCTGGCCTGCTCATGGTATCCCTTCCTGATCAGTCACCCTTCAGACTTGCTCAGCCAGCTCCCAACAATCACACAGGACAATTCTGTGTGTGTGTGCCTGTGTGTGTGTGTGCGTGTGTGTGTGTG